>JAODJW010000062.1:35405298-35415676 GCA_026777045.1 Hyperopisus bebe
GGTTGCTACAACCCCCCCATCCCCCCCGTAATTTACGCCCATGCAATTGGCTATAGAAGCTTGGGGGAAACAGGTATATGCTGAATTAAAAAGAAAAACCGTAAAATAACAAGATATCATGAATCTCTGCCTGTTTTTGGATAATGAGTCAAAGGTGTCAAGCAACTTACCGATTCATGGTGTGTTTGGTTTCTGAGAACAATTAAAATGCACTTAGGATAAAATAATCCCCATTATTTACTTGTTTTTTTTAGCTGATTGTCACGAATGCCTAGAGAATGCAAATTCCGCAATATGAAACGGAGTTAAACCCGGCCCCAGTGCCCTCTGGCAGCTGGGTTTATCTGCGGGTGGAAGGCGAGTTTGGTTAATTAAACCATTCAGATGGCGTAGCTTTAAAAATTAAGCACGCCGCCTGCCGAAACTAGCGAGTTCTCCGCCCGGTCCCTCCTCTACCGAGCAGAGACGCCCCTTGTCGGGAGGCAGCGGCGGCGCCAGTTTAATAAGTGACAGGTGGGCAATTATTAAAATTACTATGCAAACCATAATAGAATCATTACCGTAAGTCTGGGAATTTAAGGGCGGGTGAGTTTTGTAAACATCTCGATATGATGACAGTGGCTGGAAGCACAAGGGACGTGAATTTCCCCCAGAATCCGCTTCACGTGATACATCTGACAAGGTGAAAATGTGACACGCTATTAGACGCATCATTTCACGTTTCTTAACTACTTCTCTGAACAATCCGATTACCGTAAATATTCTGTTAGAAGGCATATTTTTTATATCTTAAAAGGATTAAGGTAATAGACGTTTGCCTTTAAACTATGAAGTTGTGCCCCCCGAACCTCAAACTGTCTCCTACACCATGGTAAAGGATATGTTTTGTTGCAGTTGTTGAAATGTATCTGTGTTTATGTGTATGGGACAGGGTGCCCCCTGTTTTGAGCCCCAAACTGCACTGGGCAGCCCCCCCAGCAGGATCAGTGGCTGAGTGACTGGTGGTCGGACAGATGAACTTTGTTATGTCACTTGGGGAGCCTGTTTTGGCGCTGGGTATTCGGCACCGTGTGCGAAGTCATCTCGGTACGTAGGTGGGGGCTGAGGATGCCTCCGCACCTCGCCACCCGGCCCCCGATCTAATCGGGGGGCCCGGAAACCCAGCAAACCTCCTGATTTCTCATATCTGTCCTGCGAAGGCCTGTGTGTGCAGATAGGCCTCCACCGCTAACTCTCCAGAAATTGAGGGAGAGGCAGTTTTATGAGAAGCAAACCGTGTTCCAGCAGCCCTTCCCTGCCTGCCAGCCCCCCCAAACCTACTGAAATGCATGCTGGGAAGGGACTAGGGCCACCACTGGCCTTGAGGTACCGCGTGTGTGTCTGGTAAGGCACTGCAGTGTTATACCACCCATCCTGACTGAATCTCCGCAGTTGGGTTATGTCATCAGGGATGTTCAGAGGCTTGAACTGAACCTCAAGCGCACTGAGCCGCCCGCTGCTACCCTATCGTGCACAGGAGAATGTCGGCATGCGGGATGATCCTGGGTTTCTCTCTGCTGCTGCCCGGAGGTAATCGTAGGAGGGTGCAAGGGGGCTGGGGAGCCCCTCCTGGGGGGGGGGGGACACAGGAGTCTGCGCTCAATCCCTCCGGAGTACCTTCAAGTGCTGAACAGCGAATGCCGGACCACAGGACCAGCGAAATGAAAATCTACTATGCCGTCTAATGGAGAAATAATCAAAGGGAAGACAAGAGGCTCTACTGCGTTCCCCCAGACAGTGAGGGAGGCGGACATGTTGCCGTGCCCAGCAGCCTGGCTTTCATAACATTACATCTCCCGCAGGCTCATGTAAGAAACATCAAACACATTTACCTCCAAAAAGTCTGCACTGCTGCAAGTGAGCTCATGAATAAACATCGTGTCTGTTTGTGTTTACAGGTGACACTTAATTCCTTAAATTTTCCTAATTAATGTGACACACTTCATGCAGAGGTGACACAGATCCGCCCGTCATCCATTTCCGTGAAAACTGCCAGCCAGCCCAAAGCAGCTTCAGAAACATGGGTTAGGGTGCCAACCAATCAGGTGAAAAGCCAAGAAATTACATTAAATAATGACGGAGAGGAAGACCGATATGGATACGTATGTATGGCATTAAGACGGAAAAGTCCGGGTTAATGCCCGTCTAGAGTGGATAGTTCAGTTCCAGAAAGTACAAATCCAGACCAAGATTTTGTTTCAACCAACCACTTGGGTACTCTATGAATGTGACTCTTTGTGCTCAACTGGTTGGTTGAAACTAAATCATGGTCTGGATTTTTACTTTCTGGACCTGAAATATCTACCTCTGAGCCTGTCAGAGAGAGCAAACCACCCCCCCCCCCAAGGTCTAATTAAGAGAAGCACCTTATTAGACATTAGGCAGCATCTGAGGGTGTTACGGCAGGGTAGCGGTGTGACACGCTGGACTTACACGCATGAGAGCCTCCCCTGGAGCATAGCACGAGGACGGCAGTCACTCACCTCGTCAGCGCCAACACCGGCTCTGATGCCAACGCGGAGAGGCCACGCTTTTACTGCCTGGGGGTCAGACACCTGATGGCCTTCTGCTACCTGCCAGTGACATCAAGGGCACCCTCAAGCACCACCTGCAAGTGACATCGAGAGCTGTATGGTACTGCGGGTAACTGCTGTCAGGTTTATGTGACAAATCATGTGACAAAACAATGCAATGTCCCGTGACCATTTTACCCAGGATTCCATGTGACAAGCACACGTCAATTCTAAAGCTCCCGCAACAGAATGAGACAAACTTCTACGCATAATTTACTGGAACCAAGGAAACTAATTATACGATAAACCATCCACCCATCTTCCACGATGGCTTCTCAAGGTCTTGGAGAACCTGGAGCATATCTCAGGAAGAAGAGGGCATGAAACAGGGACGACCTTTCAGATTTTTTAGGCTTCGGGATGAGACGCAGAAGCGAAGCGTTGTCACACGGGAAACGGGGACAGGAAATGAATCCATAACCTCAGGGGTATGAGTCCACCTAAAATTACAGGCATTATGTTGTTTTGGGAGGACAAATTATCCCCCACATCAAAGATCAAGTCAAAAGCGATGCCCTGTACATCTCATTTAATCCACAAAACAAGCCGGCAGAAAGTAGGCTATCGAAAAAAAAGGTTTAAAAAGATTTTTCTGTTTCACACAGCTGCCCCACAAGGAGAGAGAATTAGGATGGAGCAGAGATATTAACTTGGAGGCTGCAGACTTTCTGAACAAAGAGTTCATCTAAATAGCATTGTTACAGAAAATCAGATGAGTCTGTCTTCACGGGCAAGATTCAGAGCTAAAATAAAACCAGAGAGATCTCTACGGAGACACGGCTAGGTGATTGTCTGCTTACACACAGATCACTGGATTAATACCACCCATTCAGAGAGAGGCAGCGGAAGTGGTTTGTGAGTCATCAGTTGGGGTGGGGGGGGGGGGTCATTATACTGACTCCTCAGACCCGCCTCACCCCAGCAGCACCTGTCTATTAGATGAAATGACAGTGGATCCAGATGGAAACAGCCCCCACAGAAGGGGCGAGATGGATGAAACTAGGACAATCTAGTGTGGGTCATGTTCATCCAGGTGCAGGGAGTGCAGCTCTGGACCATAGGTTAATCTGAGGACCTGTGTCCTGTTCCAAAGTCGCTTCATATCCATCCCCCTCCTCTCTCACTGGGGGATGACGCAACATCACTATTTTGATCCGTATCCTTTCTGGTAAATTCCACGCTGCCCGTTACTGGGTGTTCTGGGAGCCGGAGCTTACGGCGTGTCCTGGGCAGCGTCAGGGAGCAGCATGAAGGGCCATTGTGCCATATCTAGGATCTGAAGAACAACTCCTCAGCTGACAAGGAAACTTCTTAGAGCTTAACAGCAGATCCAGATGTTTGTGGGTTGGTCCTCTCAGATGACGTTAGTCTAAAGTGTTCCGGATCTTACCAACATGTAGGGGGAGGGGGGGGGTCAACGTTCTCCTCACCCCGTGTCCTTCTCTGAGTCTGGCAGTAAGAGTCTTGGAGGGATCACAGGCACCTCTGGCGCCTCCTACAGGCATTTCATTGTCCCTGAAACTAAGATAAAATTAACAAATATAATTTACCGTTGTTCCAGACGGCTTTTATCAGATGGGCATGGTCATTCAGGGAAAACACAAACACAGATTTTCCTTTTTTAACTAGATGTACTATTGACTCTTTTTCCCACAGCAGAAATAAACATATAAGTGCATGTTAATTTTGACTGCGCTTGAAAAGTCCTTCCACTGGAAACAGCAGCTGGGTCGAGCGGGTTTCTGTGCTGCATCTGTGACGTGACCTTCAGTGCGGTCAGTCAGAAGAAGCAACCAGAATCAATTTCCTAATATGAAATAAAATATGGCTTTTCGTGCAGGTGACGCTGGTGTACCTATATAAAATAGTGTGCCTATGTTAATATTTGTACCAGACCTCAAAATATCTAACACATGGAATTTTGAGTAAATATTTCTTAAACCAGATTTATTTAGTTAAATTAAGTATGATTTATTAAGCCAGACAGGACATGAGTGACATAACTGATTCATGTGTAAATTTGTGCGCCATTTTCCACTCGCCATAAATCTTCAAACTACTTATCCTGGCAGGGTTGCTTTGGGGGGGGTCGGGGTGGGGGCTGGACAAAATTATTGGCACCTGCGCCCAGAACTCGGTTGAGTTTGATGATAAACAGCAACTCCCTGCACCCTGTCTCCATCACCACACCGGTATCAAGTTGCCGGTTCAAATTCGCAACGTGTGACATTTCAGTTGTGGTTCTTCTACATTGTGAAGATGGGTCGGACAGAAAGCCCAGATCCATGGGTACTGAAGGTTCCTCTGCTTGTCCCTCGGGGTGCAGGAGCTGCCATCTTGATGAATGATTGCTCACTAAATACTCAAGCACAATGACCACAGCAGAGGGTAGCGGATGTTATATTCCACGTCATCGCAGGCTGGGCAGAGCTGTCACTGAACCGTTTCGTTACAGAGTGTTCACTCCAGGAATGTACAATCATTGCAGCAGTCCATCCAGCATGTCAGGACCTCTGTGTGGAAATCAGGCCAGCCTGATGCACGTTACACCCGGGACGCACTGCAGGAGACAGGAAACATTTTCTTCATTAGGTATTTTCTTATTTAGCAGATATATTTTTTTTCCAAAGCAATGACAGCCAACTGGGGGTTTGGTCAAGGAGTAACAGGTTACATCACTCTCTCAACCTTGGCTTTCAAACCGGCAACCTTCTGATCACAGGTGCATCGTCCCTAAATCACGTTTTCCAAATACGGACAAACTCTTCAGTCTTACGTACACTGGGTAAGTGACAAAAATGTAAAGAGAAGAATTTGCAGCCCATTTTAGAACAGATGAGGAAGAGAAAGGCAGGAGATGTCAGCTAGACTTATAGGGGAAAGTTACTGGGAAGGATTCTGGCTTAAGACCCTGGAAATAGGGAGTGTGAGTGTTTTGGTCTCGATACGGCTTGTCTTCCTTTTAAACTTACTCCCAATTAAAGGGCTCCGGTCCTGGCTTCTGTTTAGCTTACCCCAGTAAAATTCCCTTTAAAAGTCTTTGCATTTCTGTGATTCTCAGAGGAAGCTTACCAGTGACAAAGGGACCGCAGATCCGTGGTTTGTATTCCCAGAAGGACCGGACTCGGGTTCCCGGCTTTGCTGCTCCGAGTTAATTATCGAAGAGCAGCGGCAAAGTGATTTATGAAATGTGTGCGGCAGGGGCGCGTGTATCCGTCAGTCATGCTGGGTAACTGCGATCACATTGTATCAGCAAAAGATCCGGACCGGGAGCAGGATGACTGCTCCCTCCATCTCTGCAGGTGTGCAGAACGCAGGTTTAGAGCCAAGGAGAAGGCCGCAGCCGCAGCAAAACACAAACAGACATGTCACTGCAACAGTCCTGATTTTACATGCTAATTGGAAAGCATGCGATTACCTTGATCAGGCATGCAGGTGGTGGACTCAAAATGAGAGTGCTGATTGGCTGAGGGTTTGGAGGAGGGGCTATGGTGGAAGAATTGACACCCAGTAAGGAAGCATTGCTGCTTGAGAAAACTTGAGGTAACACCTAAATTTAATTCAGTTCTGTCACTTTAACACAAGTGATGACATCACCCCATTGTATGAATATTACTGTTGGGGAGATTACATGGATGATGCATGCTGTCTGTAAGCACAGATTCGTGTGTAGACCTCCACTGCTGCTCCTTCATGTCTGATGAGAAGGCAAGCGTCCAACCTGGAGTTGTATGGTCGAAGCGTGTGATTACCCAATCATCCTCACTGTCACCACCCACATCTTTCTCCAGCCAATGGGTCACCATCGTCACCTGGTCTTTAACCAATCACAAGGGAGAGGTGTGGCCTGACAATGTGCTGGGGATGCGGTGCGGTCAGAGATGCTGTCAGGATTCACCTCAGGCCTGGGAGTTCAGAATATATGCAGTGACATTACCCAGAATGCACTTTGCACCGTGGGGACCTGATCACTGGGGATCTGGACTAGTTCACTCTCAGTTCAGCTCTTCATAAATCTACAGAACCAAGTGAATGATGTGGTACATTATCTGTGTGGACTTCAGCTAATGGCATTCATGTAACTTTCATGTAACACCCTTATATATTCATATTTTGCCATAAAAGTCATATTTAAACCACAAATCTAGCTTTTCCCTGACTCAACTCAACCCATAATGCATCACTTAGCAGTAGAAGATAATCACCAACAGTTCTTCTCACGATACTCTAAGGAGCAAGCGCAGCCTTGGATGGTGGCTCTGAGAGCGCGTGTCATCAGCAGGAGACGGTGGCGAGCGCAGCCTTGGATGGTGGCTCTGAGAGCGCGTGTCATCAGCGGGAGACGGCGTGGATCCGCATGCGATCCACACACCTGTACTGTGTCGAGTTAGCTCATTCCAAAGAGCATGGCCACCTGACAAAATAACAGCCTACAGTGTGGAGGAGGATTACCGTTAATGCTGCGGAAAAGCCCAACCAATGGCTGTCCCACATCCCACGGGTGAAACTTTTTAAAAATGAAACCAAGAACAAACGTATTATAGAAAACTACAGTTACATTAATACCAACAGAAGAGATCAAGGCTCACTGAGGCTCCTGGGTGAGAGCCGCCGTTAGCACGTCGCAAGGAATTAAAAAGTCACATAAAACGGGCCGAGCTCTAATCATGGGTCACCCCCCCTCCAACACACACCCCACGTATTTCATCAGTTTATGCTTTAGGAATTACTCCAGTCAAAGTCCATGTCCTTAATGACTGCGTCCATAAAAAATAATGCATTTCATAAAAACAAAAACAAACAAACAGGAATCATTTCCGCGTACTAAATCAGATGTGGAATTCATTACAGTCACCCTCAGCACTGACGGTGATTAATGGGAGAGACCCTATAGACACTTTACAATCCTTCAGTCTCTCTCCCGTCACCAAATCTAACAATTCTAGCAGCACTGGTCCAATTACTCACTGGCCAGTGAGGTGTGTATATCAGATATGCCCCCCGGCATTTACCCAGAATCCCTGTAGCCGTCATGATCGACAACAATGCCCCCAACTCACTCCCTCTAGATTACTGGTCACCATACAGCAAAGTGCACCTAAAATCGTGCACCATCTACCACAAAGTACTTATCGAGTTATAGTCAAGCTTTAAAGTGACAGCAATTCCCACAAAGCTACTCATTAACTAAATCACGATTTTATATATTGTTTCCAGTCACAGAAATGGTCTGACGGTTAACTGAAGCAACTTCCTTATCAAATTTAGGAAATAAATTTCCTAAATGCAATAAAACATTTCACTTTTGACAAGATTTGCTGATCTTCTTTATAACTAGTGCAAGATAACGTCAGAAAAGGCCGACAGGAGGTACCAAAGGAGAAACCACAGTTCTGTGGCATGTAGATTTATAGCTATAAACTACCGAGCAAATTCCAGCACTGTCACTGCGTGTTGAAATATTCATCACGTCTGCTGGTGTGTTTCTTCTCAGGTGAGGATCGACCGTAGACAGACTGAAGTGCAGCAAGAACACAACATGTGTTACTGCACCGTGATATCAAACGTCACCTTAAATCACCGCTTCCATTTTCCCTGTCAGGTGGAGGTTATGATCTACACGCACACCAGGAAGGACCGCAAGGTCTCATCCATAAAAGCTGAAAGCTCTCCCTTAATGCCAGATCTTCCTCTACCTATAATGACCTGTCAATGATCTTCAGAGAACAGTAAAACAGCGCAACCAATAAACCCAGTCTTTACTAACTCTCTGTCACGATTCAACCCTTCCACCCCCCCCCCAGAAAAGCAAAAATGTATATTGTGAAAAAATAATGTGAACTCACGCATATTCTGGAAAAAAGTTGAATAATTAAATTACTGAGGAGGTTACGTTTACTCTGTAAACTGGGTAAATATCTGAAAAACCTACAATCACACTGCACAGTTCATAATGAAAAGATGCTTTAATAGAAAATAACAAAGACGGCAACGTTTCTCCACACGTCAGCTCCCATTAAAGTCATGCACTGTGTACAAAGCGATGCTTAGTGCTAACCTGCATCTTTTCACCGCCTCTTAACCACAAAGACAGGTCTACGGCGCTGACTGATGACATCAGTTAAACCTATTTATGATGTATAATCCTGTATATTACTGTTAGCAGTTGGCTTTGATGGTGTTTCCCCCTGAAGTCCTGTGCTGATGATCTCGCTGTGCCTCGCAGATCAGCACTGTGGGCTGAATCCAAGTATCTCTCCTGAACTCCAGCCACCCCTGGGTCAGGTGCAAAAGGGCTCTGATGAAGATGTTCTTGCCATATTCACACTTACCCAGCATTTCATTATAATTACAATTCCTTACTACTGCTGCTTATTACTGGCAGCCATGCTTACTGGCCTGTTATTGGAACAGAGCTATTTTATGGCCCTGTATTCCAGTTACAGACCAGTATGTTTTTTTTTATTGGATTGTCATTGATTTGGTTAATGAAGTCAATCAGATTGCTGCCAACGTGGCATATGTGTGTGTGTGTGGGTGGGGGGGGGGTGGGGGGGTGAATATTCAGATATTATACTGTAACATGAAATTGTAAAATCATTGTTATTAAGAGTATAACATTAGTGAGTCACATATTTCTGACAAGTTGAAATTAAAGTTTCAACAACATTGCTATTGGGATATTTTTAATCATACAGAAAATATAGAAAAATACAGTTATAGGTGGCAGTACTGATGCCATACAAGGAATATTCTGTAATACGTCCATCCTTTGGCCAGTGAGACCCCAATTTGTAATCAGCTCACCCATTGGCCAGTGAGATTCCACTTTGTAATCAGTCCTTCTATTGGTCAGTGAGATTCCACAGCTTCTCTTTATTACTGCAGTGGTATCGGCAAGACAGGGCTCTGATATAATATGGTTTTATTACTCCTGTAAATAATGGATGGATCCAAACTCTGGGGCAGTTGGCGACCCAAGTGGTATTGTATCAGGTTCTCCATTCCATCCCCATTTCTTTGTCAGAAGCTAAAGATCAAAGGGAGGAGATAAAGGAGAGGGAGTGGACAACGAGGGAAGGTTCGACCAGGAAAAGGTATTTAATCCATTAGCTCTGTCCCACCTCCTCACCCTCATAGTGATAAACATCCATCTAGACACACAGCACCTGAACACCAGAATTACAACCCAAACCAAACAGCTGCCACAGCTCTACAGGAATATTCCAGAAACATATTCAGGTTGATCAAATTAAAATAAAAGATACATAAATAAGATCAGATAGAGCTTTACTGATCCCTGTGGGAGAATTTGTTTTGCCCAGATGCACAGAAAGAAACCAAACAAAAGACAACAAAAGTAAAAAGATTATAAATACCTAAAAGAAAATCAGATCAATAATACAATAAGTGTAAATGTAATACATTAAAGAATAAATAAGAAAACAATGTAGCACTACAGTAAATATAGTGCAAAATGGCTAAATGGTAATTACTTGAATGGCATCCATTTTCTGTAACTGCTCATCCTATTCAGGGTCACAGGCAGTCCAGTTCTTACAGGCACAAGACAGGGACCAACCCAGGATGGGGCACCAACCCATTACAGGGCACACTCACACACCATTCACTCACACACCATTCACTCACACACCATTCACTCACACAGGTACACCTATGGACAATATGGTAACTCCAATTAACCTCAGCATGTCTTTAGACTGTGGGGGGAAACCGGAGTACCCGGAGGAAACCCCACGACGACA
>JAODJW010000062.1:35480392-35497351 GCA_026777045.1 Hyperopisus bebe
CCGCCCCCCCCCCCCCACCCGCCACTGAATATCAAGGCCGCAGAGCTGAAGAGCACATGAGCAGCAGCTGAAATCTCCATCTTCGTAGCTAAATTGCAAAATAACACCCAGGTACTTTTGTGCCTGACAACTGGCCCCCCCCACCCCCACCCCCGCGATGTGTCACTAAGCATAACCACGATGATCAACACGTGTGTCATTCCCCAGCCCCTGTGCTAAGTACCGTGAGAATAACCTAGATGCACCATGAAAGATTTTACACAGAAAAACACCTGTTCTATTTCCAGGCAGGGGAGGCCCCGGTGTTACCCAATAGCGTGGTCATATTGGCAAAGTACAGTGCAGACTGAATGTGATGCACAAGGCTCTATTGTATGGGGCAACCGCAATACACTGTACTACAGTTAGAGGGCGCAGCGGTTACACACGCATATACACATGCTTTATATTGGAGCCTACCAAGTATTTTGAATCATTTAGCTGTGTATAACAGGGAGTAAATTAAAACAAATATGACAGATGATTTATTATGTCATATCAGTGATTTTGTTGTGGGGTGGGGCCTTTCTTTAATTGCACTGTTTATCAGAGGCACTGAAACGTAAACTCTGCAAACGGGTTCTGCATTGAACTGGCGGTCGCTGTGATTCTCCTGCGACTGTGTGGATTTCACAACATTCATATTTATCAACAGCTTTATAAATATTACAGATGACAGTGCTCAAAGAGTATTTGGATGGATAGAAGAGCCAAGGAGAACAGAGAGGATTAGAGGAAAGGGCAGGAGGGATGGCAACCCTGCACTAATACTCCTTGGGTCTTGGATACACAGGCACAGACGTGCTCGTTCTCACAGCAAAGCACGGCCAAAACCCGCTGGGCCATCACCCTTCCCACCGGGAATAAGTCAGGGAGGGGGCCACGGCGCAAAGACTGGAAGCAAAACGCCGTCCATTTCCGCTGCAGACCCAGGGCCTCCCAGTGTCTCTTCAGTGTTTGACTAATGTGGAGTGTTGTGTCATATGTTATGTTATGTAAAAAATATCGGTAGTAGTCTTCACTCTCTGTCCCTTCCCCTTGAATTATTGATAATTATACAGGACTTTTTTGCACCATGTAAATTATTCCATAACTCTGGCTTTAGTGCTGTAACTTTCCCTAACAATTCTATATTACTATAATTGCTAAACTGTGAAATCGAATCTTTGGCGCGACCTCGCTACTCAATCCGATTTCGCGGAAGTCTGCAGCGTGACCCACTCAGTGAGTGACGATCGCGTAAGCACGCTGCCCGACGTGGCCTCCACTTGGCCCCCCGAGTCACAGGCGTCACGCGTGGTAATTTACTCCCCGTTTAGGTGATTAAGGCGCATCGCTTTGGTCGAGGCGGCACTCAGCGTGGACAGGAGCCAGCGGAATCTCGTTACGGCACGGGCAACTGGGCAGAAGGCACTGCGCTAAATTATGCTAATGACACAGCCATTGTGAAAGCGCCGCTGGTCACGTTTTAGTTTAGGGGAACACGGTCGAAATATTGCTCCAACATCGATTCCCGTAAATCCCAATAAGACAGCGATAAGTGCAAAGCTGAACTGGGAGGACAAAGAAAGATTGGGGAGGACCCTCCAAGTAGCCTAGCCAACACTTTGACAAATTACTTTATTTTGCTTAATTTACTTTCTACGATTCCTGTATGTCAAAATAATCCTTTCTAAAAGGTTAGCTCAGTCACCATGCTGTGTCATCTTAGATAACTTGGTACTTTCTAACCATATTAATATCATTTTTTGTGAACGTACTGTCTGTTTTGAGTGAGACGGAACGATATTGGGAAAAGGTCACATTGCGATCTTTGAAGTTCTTGTGATATTTTGTTTTAATTCTAATTATTCAGCCAGATAGAACTTATCTAACAAACAGAGTCTGTCAAATATGTTGGTGGTGTTGCTGAGAGTCGTGCGGACAGACACACAGCAGTGCCGACAAATCAGTAGCTTTTGCTCAATATTGTCCTTGTGGAATACAAGATATTTCCATACAGTAGAAGACGAATGTCTTTTCGTGACCAGGTCTTCTTCGCTTTTCTCCTTTTCACTCATTTTTGTTTAATTTCTCACAAACGTGCCACAGTCCAGCAGGGAAGACAAGAATGATTATGATCGTCTCTGAGCTCATTCAAAAGCTGCGGCGGTAAACAAGCAGACTGGATTATTTTTTGTTTTTTTTTTTTGCATGTACCAGATAATTATGAAAAGGAGCCGTCAGTAAAATTAGCAAAGCTTGCCAAGTTAAGTTTCCTATGACTGAGTAAAAATGTTTTAGTGAAATTTACTGAACCCTGCAGACTACTGTAGCCCTTGTAATGTGACAACTGCACGTCCATGAAGTGGCATGTTGATATTAATGTCGCACTTCGTGCAAGAAGCACAGTGGGTAGTGTTACCAACTCACTCCGCCACTTAGTGTGTGTGCAGCTTGTGTGTTTCTGTGCTGACCCTGTGTGGGCGTGGCTTATCAGTGGATCCTCCAGTTTCCTTCCACTGAGCAAAAATATGCAGCTTAAGCGAATCGGAGTGCCTGAACTGACCCTGTGTGTTACTGAGTGCTCCCTGCAGTGGCTGGTTCCTACATTGCACCAATTGTAATGTATATCATATGATATACGATATATCATATCATATATAAACAATCTTGATGAATCATCCAATTAATCGGTAGATTACTCAATTATGGATATAATTGGTAGTGACAGTCCTAAAACAGTCACAAGACAAAAACCAAAGCAGTCACAGGTTTGAACTTGCAGTACTAACCACTCCTGCATACAAACGGAATAGAACCCACTGGCATTCAGGGGCGAGCAGAGGGCCCCGGAGCCGACTCGGGTCAGTGGGGGGCCCGACGGACAGCCTGATCTAAGCGTGGGGGGCGGGGCTCACCTCTGTAGTAAAACAGGCACAAGTCGGACAGCACGAACCAGCGCTTCTTCCAGAGCTTCATCCCAGTGCTGTCCTGTAGGGGGCAGTAGAGAGCAGAATTAGGGTCCAGCAAGCAGACTGCTACACCCCCGGAAGTGACCCTGACTCCCCCCCCCCCCACAGCTCACCCCAGCCATTTAGCCACATTCCGGTTGTTTCGCTCACACTAGGCGCAGCACGACGTTCACCCCCACCACGTTTTGTAGAACGAGCGACAGCTTAGGTGCGGCTCCAGATGAGATGGTGCACGGCCCTCAAGGCTGCCCCTTTAATCAAACATGCCTCAAAAAAAACAGGAGCTATCCCTTTAAGAGGAGAGATTCGGCCCGGGCGCCTTGAGGAGCGAGCGATCCCCTGCTCACTGCCGCCCACGCAAAGTCGGGCTGATTTTAGGAGGTGAGCGGGAGGTTACACCAACCTGCAGGGAGATCCGACTCCCACCTACCTCTGGGTCTGCTCTGATTGGTCCTTGTTCGGAAAGGATACGGGTCAGATAGATTGATCTTTGTCACATGACCACATTGCCATATGACCGTTTCTATGCAGTGTGCTTCCCGCAGTACAATACTGTGTTTTTAAATATTACCCGTGGGGAATGTCGCTGCACTCCTCCCCCTGCCGAAGGGGGATTTGGAACATAAACGCTTCAATAAAATCATTTAAGCTGCTGCAGGGGGGCAGACCTACAGTTTACTCCGCAATATCATTGCTCTCTTTTATAGATCACGTCTCCGAATGGGGCTACGACCAACTTTGGGACTAAATCTGGATCGCAGGACACAAGCAGCAGACAAAGACAGATACATTTCCTCTGCTCCATTTTTAGGAGCACGGGCCGAGCAGAAAATGCGGCCCGACAGCAGCCGGAACGTCAGTACATTTGCATCCCCTTTTGTTAATCACAGAGTGAGCCCAGCAGGACTGATCCCGGATCAGCAAAAAAAGCCCCAGCTTGAATGCCGTTTCAGCATTGCTGTAAATAAAGCACGCTGACCTGCCTCAAACAAACCAGCTACAGAACATGCAGGCAAACGCGCACGATCATGAGGAATCTGCACGGGTGCTGGGTAAAAATACCTGTTTGTAAAGCCAGCCACGTTTGAGAACTGGGGCGTTGGGGTTCCTCTTAATGGAGTTTGACCTCTTTCCAAAGTTGTGGACTTTTTTTGAGGATCTTGAAGGCTGAAGGAAAAAAAAAAAACAAAAAAAAAAACATGGAACAGTTTAATTTCCCGACATGCACCTTTAAAAGGAGGACATGACAGCACATCTCTCCGTTTACGCGAGTCGCAAATCCCAAGAGGCTATAGGCACTATCTGCGACTAGGAGGCCAGATTCTGTGACCTCACTGGACAGCTGATGACCAACCCCACTGGGACTGACCTCGATGGCACCCAGCCCGTCCGGAGATCCTCAGCGCTCTGAGACGGCTCCCCATCTCCCTATATCTGTTCCCATTTCTGACCCTGACCCCTGTATGCGATACCTGCCCTGATTGGACCTGCTTGATGCCTGTACCCAGCATACGCTCCAAAGACGCGGTATATGACACCCCCCCCCGACATGCCTCATGAGCTAACTGACCCCTTTTCATGCGGCAGGTCAAAAGGGCCACAGAAAAGAACAGGCACAGACCGCAATACCCCGAGAGGCCAGAAAGAGGCGCTCATGCTTCAGAATGCCTTTCCAGTCACACACCTGAATTAGCCACACGGATCCATATAGAAGCTTTGACTGATACACTTTGTTTATTAGGAAAAGCAATTTCTGCAGTGCAAAGGCATGCAGTCAGAAGAACAGGCATCCCACCCAGGGAACCCCCCCGATCTCCCACCCTATGCTGCCCGGGCCCCCAAGCTGGGAGGGGGCCCCGAGGGTGGCCGGTCACATGACACATCACAACAACAAGTCAGCTTTATTTGTATATTCTGCATTTCGCAAAAGTGAAAATAAAGGACTTGTGTTTATGAAATTCTCCTTCTTGATGTTATTGATTACGACTTCACACTAAAATAATGGCGACATTTTTTTCGCATGTTGTGCAGGTTGAGTTAGAGCCCCTGCAATGACCTTCGACGCAGCAGACAGAAGAGAAGCGGATTGGCTGTCAGCCCCCACCCTGGCCGCAGAGCCGCTGGACGTCACAGTGGAGCTGGCAGTGCGGTCCGACCCCCCTGTGTAATTGGATGCTTCGCTCATGGTCCTCTGTGCGGGTTCCTTCCTCTCCTCCGACGGAGCCTTCTGGAGTTGCCTACGGGGGGGGCAAAAGGAACAGGGCATCTGTGAACGCAGCGAATACCAAAGGCACTGGGACCGACCCGATGGAGATGCAGCACCCCCCTCAGACCACAGAGCCATCCACTCTGCTCAGTACTGATCTTAAACAGCGCCCCCAAGTGGAGCAATGCAGAATGAATTATTCACTCACATTTTAATCCTTGTTGCCAAACGTGACTGAGGGATACCCTTTTAATTTGGCCCCCAAGTCTGACCACTTTCTCATATCCCAAGTTTAAAATGAAAAAGAATATTCAAAAGTCAAGTGTTTTGTTCCAGTTATCAAGAGAAAAACATCTAAAGATGTCCTTCCATTTTTATCGCAATCATATGTGGGATTTTAAGATGAGAAACCTTTCGTCCCACAGCGATGTCCTACATTCTCAAATTACAGCACGGCGCTGGGGTCTGGTGGGGACTGTGACATCTGGGGCACTGTGAGCGGGAATTCAGAGTGAGAAATGCCACCCTGTGTGGGGGGGGGGGGATTTCAGGTCACCACGCAGGGACACCCAAACGTCTCATCTATCCGGATGGGCCGCGACCCCTTGTCAGGCAGGAGTTAGGGGGGCCGGGTCCAGGTTAGTTTGGCAAGGCCGGGGGGGTAATACAAGCCAGGGGGCACAACACACACAGAGACGACCCCCAGGCCGATGAGGTGACACTGATGGAATCACAGGAGTCACCGTGGCAACTGTCACTCACGTGCAGGAAACATACATGACAGAGGGGAGTAAGGGCCAACAACGAACACAAGACACTGGCCTATTTCGGCGCCTGCGAAGGACTCCCGAAATCCTTCATAAGCTAAACGTCTCGTCACTCAGTATCAGTGTGTCACAGGTATGACACATTAATCACCAGCACCGGATGCATACGCACGCTTTAAAGCAGAGCCCCCGAAATCATCTCGCGGACTCGGTCGTCAGTGATTTGTTTTTAAAAAAACAGACGCGCCGCTGCTCTGGCTATGAGGCACGCTGTCAAGAGCGCGGTCCGTACAGCCTCCGGGCGAGACGGACGAGCTAAGCAAGCCCCCGACAACGCGAGCGCTGGCTGTCAAACCCCCCCCCGCCCCGCGGCTCGTGAACGCGGCCCGCGTCTGTGCGTCAGCTGGGGGAGGAGCCTTGCGGAGCAGCGCGCGTTTCCGAGTGCGTCACGGCTGCGAGCTCGCCTGGTGCTCTACTTAACTGAAGGTTACCCCCCCCATACCCCCAGGCCTTCCGGGGGCTGGTTGCAAGCTTCACATGAAAATTAATCGGCAAATAATCACGTTCAGTAAGAGCCATTTGGGGGTGGGGTGGGGCTGTGATTAGGAAAGAGGCGCTAATCACATTCCCAACACATGAAAAGACTAGTCCTGACTCCCGAGTCACTGGGCGGGGGCCCGCAGTTCCTGCGGTTTTGTATTTGGTAAACGCCATGATTCATCCTACTTATCAGGAAGCCGTTTCGCTCAGCTAACGTGAAATCGTATCTGTGCCGGTATCTCATGTTTACGTTCCACGTCCTCGTGATCTTAGCGTGATAACGTTTTTTAAACGTGACTCAGGTGACTTCCTGTCATGCACCCCTACACCGAGAGTGCCATTTTAACCGGTCCTACCCATCCTCAGCAGCTAAGGTCAAGGACACCATTTGTGGCGGGTAATCGATGACTGCTGTGATGCTAAGGCTGTGTGTCCTGGCCCCGCAGCGCCCCCTGTTGGCTTGGAGTCACCATGCAGTGAGTCCTTCCCCCAGCCTGTAAGAGATGGGGGTGAGATCCAGGGGGCTGCAAGGCAATGCTCAGCCTGGGCTTTCTGGTACCCAGTACAAAATTCAATTCTCTAGATGTCCAAATAAGGGAAAATAAAATCAAACATAAAATGCAGGCAGTCAAACATGTATCAGACTTACTCACACGTATTAACACATTAATATTCCATAAAGCAGCCAGCCCCCAGAATCTCCAAACACAGGAAAGGAAAAAGGAAAAGAAAAAATCCTTCCTGTGATATTCGAAAAATAAAAGAGGCTAAATGTGATAAAGCGTAGCTCCGGTAGGTTAACCCGAGGCCTCGCCGGGAGCCGTCCGCTCTCCTTACATTTACATGTGTATTTCTTTTACCGTCGCTTCCATGTACAAAGACTTATACGCTTTATGCAAAGCAATTTTTAAATTCAATCCTATTGCGATTCAGCTCGTCAGCCTCATAAAAATGGTAAAAGGGACACAGCAAGTGCGGCGACTTTGAGACGGACTGACCGCCCCAGCGACCAGAGCAGCTGCCCGGTCCGGGCTTTTAAAAAACGTGACAAACACTAAAGTAATGCGGATAAAACGAAGCGGGTTAGCAGGACACGCAGTGTGAGTCTGAAACACACAAAACGAAAGACGAAAAACAGGCAGAAAGACGGAGCCTCCGGCAGACAGCCGGCGCCCCGGGGGGCTTTACCTGCTTATTACCGGGCGAATGACTGTCCTGCAAATCAAGCTAAAACACAAAGGAAGGGGGTGAGAACGGGGCGGATGGGGGCCGGAGCACGGAGACGGTCACCGCTCATCATTGAGAACACAGCGCCCCAAACACGCAATCACAAAGTACCCTATTTATTTAATAGTAAATGCAATACATTTACTTTAATACGTATCTGCACTCTTTATGGTTTTTAACTCTTTATTGGACTGAATGTCTGTTTTTAGATCATAGTGCTGTTTCACGGACCTCGGTACGTATTTTCGTTCCCTTTTACGCTACCCCATGTGTTCGGAATAACAAACCTTCTTGAATCTTGAATATATTCAGGATCTATATGCCCAGGTTACTGTTTACTTTATTCTCTATTGTCATTTTTTATCGCTCTCCGGCACAGTTCACCCGTTATCTCCCTCACTCCGTATTCTGGGTGATATTATATCTTGTGTCGTCATCATTAGGTTGTTCAGTTTTATCTTATTTTTTTTTATCATTATTCTTGTGGCTGCACTGGCATACCGATAATAAAACTGATTATAATCAGTTTAGGGGGGCAGTCTTGGCAGGATTTCATGTCACCGTGGTCCCATCCTCCATAGCGGGGGTGAGGGGGGGGTCTTTAAACAGGATTGCAGAGCAGAGCCGGGCAGAGGACGCGGACGCGGTCAGAGCCCTGCTGCCCTCTTGTTAAACACAAAACTTGGCCCTTAACACCAGCCCTGGGGAAATTCACATTTCGCAGAGTGACACTCCTGACACAAACGCAGCTCTGTAATCTCTCCCCGAGAGCTGAGGTGATTAACGCCGGTTTATGGGTGTGACACTCGTGAATGTGGCAATCTGAGCCTGCAGCTCAGGGAGAAGGACCAGCGTCACCCTATAGGGTGGCCAAAAAATCTGCCTGATTTTTGGCAGGCGCACAATGCTTCAGAAAAACATTATGCTCACATGATTTCACCTGGAATAACCCCCTTCAGCAAGTTTCCCTTTGGATTTTCTTTTTAAACTTTGTGACATCACAGTAATATGGACTGATGTCTATATTTGCAGGAAAAGCGCATTGTCATATGCAGCAACCCTAACTAACCCCAACCCCACATGTGGGGTACAGGAGATCGGCAAGGAGTTTGGGGCAGGAGGTGACAGGAGAGTAAATAAGGTGCTTTTCTGCTCTCACTACGGAGTACCGCAATGCACATGACGTCTCTCTTCAGCTCACGGCAGATTGAGGACAAAGCAACTGAAAACAGTAATATCACCATTAATACCGAAGCAGGAACAGACCAGGGTCCCGTATCACAAAGCAGGATTTCTGCTTAGCCGGATAACTTGTAGGATTTAAGGTAGTCTGGGATAAATGTAAATGAATAAAGATATAGTCCATTTAAACCGGGGTACCTTAGATCTGTCAAGGCTAGGTATGAAAATTGAGCTTTGTGATACAGGCCCCTTGTTTCTGTTTGAAAGGCATGTATTTTTTCAGCATGAATAATTCTGTCACGCGTCTCATCTGTTATCTGAACTCAGAAATAAAGAAACAAAGCTCAACGCTCATTCATTTTTCATGTTTTTCCTTAGCACAGTTCAGTGGCAGCGGGACGGATGCGACAGACTGTCACCAGGAATGGGACCTGTGTCAGTAATGCCTTTGTAGTCACATGGGCAAGGCATGTGAAAAGACCCCAGTCACATGGGCAAGGCATGTGAAAAGACCCCAGTCACATGGGAAGGGCACGTGAAAAGGCCACAGTCACATGGGCAAGGCATGTGAACAGGCCACTTAATTGCTGCTTTATATTTGCCTCAGCACCTCACTCAGCACCTCTGACCCTGAGGTGAGGCGGAAGGGCTAACTCGGTGATATGAAACACGGTGACATATTGCTGAGCTCATACTGGCGACGCAGGTAACAATGAAATATCTGTCTGGCTGGGTAGGAGAGCAGCAGATCCTGCCGTGACAGGTTATTAAAGCTCGCGAGGCAGGAACGGGGCAGCGGAACGGGCGCATAATTACCCCTGCAGTCCGGCGGTAATACGCATTGATCACGTCATTAGCAGAACCGTGCGTGTCGGCGGAACAGCCGGGGGGGGGCGACTCGGAAACAGGGACTTTGCTGGCTTAGAAGATTGGCTGGCTGTTTTAGAGGTTCTTCACCCCCACCTGCCCCACACAGGGGCAGTGACCTGCTACATGCAGGCTGGGGGGAGGGGGGGGGCAGCCTCTCCCAGCTCTTCCGGGTCTGTGCCACACTCACCGCGTCCACTGCTTGCCCGGGTCGCAGAGCCCAGTTGCCCCAGAATCTCAGCGACGGGCCCGTAAGTCTGCACAGAAATGCCACGAGCGCCGCATGACGGTGAAGCCACTTACTGTTCGTTGACGACGAAGATGCAGTTGTCCTGCGAGGGCGAGCCGGTCACTGGATGTTTACAGGTCACTTTCCGCTCATTGTGACTGGAGGGGAGAGAGAGAGAGAGAGAGAGAGAGAGAGACAGCAGGTTAGGACCCAGGGCACGGACACCACACCCCCCAAAGACGGGCGCGCCCTGCTTAGTTAGAATTCCGCGGGCGGCTCCCAGATTCCTCACAGAGCTGCTGCCCTGGCGCCTGTGTATGGGGTGAGGTGGGAGAATGACCCAAACTGGGAGCTCACTGCCATGGGGATTACACACTGCTGAACCACAAGCCCTAGAACCATAAAGAGCCAGAAGCCCTAGAACCACAAAGAACTATTAAACAAACCCATCTAAGGATGACATGATAGATTTATAGGTTTATTTTTAAGACTATCCACCCATCTACCCACCACTTACCCAGTACTCGGTCCCTGGATAAATACCAACTGTAACTGGAAATAAACAACCAAAGATTCTTATGGCTAAGCTGTTATCTAAAAAGCAATAGAGATTGGTACAATAATAAAGGAATAAATCAGGATAAGTGTCCTGAGGTGTAACTCAGAGACACACCCATTTCTGACTCACTCAGACCCCCGCATCTTTTTTGGCCCTGGGGTTGGGGGAACCTGAAATGCTAAAAGGTGCCTGAGGATAAAACCAGGGATGAACTGGCTAGATATGGGGCTGAAAAACTGGGAAGGGAGACAGACTGGGTTCCACAATGGATCAGGCAGGGCAAATGACAGGGACATTTGGTTTAATTTGTGCTTACATGGCCTGGTGTTATGGAAACTGCATCTCCAAACAACATTAATATTCATCTGTGTCCTTCGACGGCAGAAAAGAAAACAATGGACTTAACAGGAAAAGTGTTGCTGTAATTGCCTGCTGAAATGTATGCGACACCAAAATAACTCGGGCACCTTACTTTCATTAAAAAGTCTTTTAAAACTTTATTCCAATATTCTGCTTCTCAGGATTTTCTATGTGTGTACTGTTTAATTTACCTGTACGATGTTTACTTGTTGCCACTGTGTGCACTGCCTCTGCACTTTGTCTGCCACTTTATCTACGTTGGCCTGCACTCTACGTGTCACGCTGCAGTCTGCACCAGAATGTCCCCCGGAATCAATAAAACTGTATCTTAAAGAAGCAGGTGACGGCCTTTTCGGGGAGCATCTTCAAAACATCCGTCCCAAGATGTCTACTTCCATACCAATGAAGTATCCTTCGCAAACACACACAGTGAAGTGACCTTGAAGGTCAGACCTAAGTGGACTCTCTGAACTTGTCGGTCGGCCGACAGACGGTGGCTGCGGGCTACCAGAGACGAGAAGTCATGTGACAGTGACAGGAAAGTGTCCCATGACAGCACCCTACCTCACAGGCACCAACCTCATGCCTGAAACCTTAAATCATTATCCACGTGCGCCGGCCATTGAATCCTGAATCCATCCCAGTCGCGTTACACGATGTCTCTTTCCCACGAAGAGCAGCGGCCAAACGCGACACCGGCATTCAAAAATAACAGTTACAAAGCATCGAGGTCTACGAGAAGGCCGTCGTGCAGGTGGGGTGTGTGCGCGCGCGCATTTCATGGAGTGTCATGGAGGCAGACTGAGCAGGCCAGATGAAGTATATCGTGCATTTTCTTCTGGTGGGGAAAGCCTCCGCTGAAAAGAAACACAACCACACACCACTGATGGCCGCTTTCATGCCAGGGGCCAGATTTAAGTTAGCCCAGTTTGAAATGTACTTTATCTTTGTTCACTTACATTTAGCCCAGACTACCTTAAATCTGACAAGTTATCCGGCTAACTAAATCTTGCTCTGTGATACAGGCCTCAGGGAGGCCAACTAAACAATCAAACGTGAATGAGAAAAGCTTTCTTTCGGCTTCCAGAACCTTCCATGAGGCTGACGACATCCTTAATTCACCCAGAAAAGCTATCAGGAAAACTATCCAGATGGTTCAACTCCACAATGAGAAAAATCACAAAATAAATACATTACTGGCTCACAGAGAAATGAAACGAGCAATGGTCACGCCATTTTAAGGAGAAACTTTCCATTTGTCCTCCCATGCAAGTTCAGCATAACCGTCTGAAAAGTCAAATCATGAAATATTAATCTGATCCGCCATGCTGTGGATCCCAGAGGAGCCAAATTCACATGTCTGCCCCCGTATCCAGTCTGCCCAGTGAAATGCGAGTCAGCCCAGTAAACTGACTGGAGCTACAGCATTCTCATGCGCGTGCGGGACGAATGCCAGGTTCCCGCCAGTCCCCTGGGAAACACTCAACAGGACAGCTCATTAAGTTAAAGGCAATTAAACTCCTGTAACACCAAACCCTCTTTCTGATTGGAGGGATGCCCTGCCCCCACCCCAGGTCACATGACCCACTTGACTTCAAGGGGATGAATAAATCCTGCAGAAACCTGCAGGTACCCGACAGGCCTGTAAGAGGCACTAATGAGGCACCCAGGCGATATACCCAGGATAATTTTTACCCTCCAGGGGTGGTACGGTGTTTGTTATATTCTTCCGCTTCATGTAAATGGGTGACATGGGGTCTACTGGCAATCCTTTATGACAGACACAAACCAACTAAACAGCCATATCCCATTTCTGTCTGCGTAACGAGTTCTTTCCTATTTCCTCCTTAATTCTGCTGAAAACAAAGAAAAACCACAATTAAGTCAGTGAAAGAGTCGCAAAATCTAAAAGGCATAAAGAAAACTGCAGGCCCTAATTTCGGTCCCCGGGGAAAGGAGATGTGCACTGCTGATAAATGACCCCCAGAAGGTAAACACACCTAATTAGACACATGTCAACAAAAAGGTGACCTCCAGNNNNGGGAGGAGAGAGAGGAGGAGCAGGCAGCAAAGCAAAGTGGGAGGAAGGCAAAGCGGAGCAGGACAGGAAGGTCACCAGGAAGGTCACTAGGAAGGTCCGGAGTCCCGCTGCGTGTGTCAGTGTTCGCACCACGCCCCCTCCACATCCCCACTGTGTCACGCACCCTCCACGCCATGCCCCCCCCACGCCCCCCCTGGGAATATGTTTGGAGAGCTTCGAGAAAATGGACCTTACAGAGTAGCCCAGAAATATACAGCCATTTCCCCATGTGGGGACCATTAATTACATTAAAATGATTAAAACACAGCTAGAGAAACACAAGCGTACTTTGTGTGTGTGTGTGTGTGTGTGTGTGTGTTATCTGTGCAGAAGCAGCCTGTGCCGTGAGCATCACATCCAAATGCCTACGCCCCCAGGGTGTCACTCCTCTCAGAGCTAATTTAGACGAGGAGCGTTTGGTGGCCGTCACCTTGATTTAACATCATAGCCTTGAGACACAGGAGAGAAGGCACTGTCCTTCTGGCTTTGTGTGGATTTGTGTTTCCGTTCCCTAAATGATGTTTTGTATTTGGACACTGTCCCTCCCAATGTAACATGGGGGTAAGGGAGGGGGGGGGAGATTGGACAATGGCACTGTTCTCTGAGGAGACCTTGTCATTCTGCCCAGGCAGGTCGGTCGACCTTTTCTGAAAGGTCATCGAGCTCTGGTCACACCTCCCTCCCACAGGCTGCCTGGTTCCCCAGTGGCGTGCAGATACTCCATCCCAAAGTAAAAAGTCTGGATCCTTCCCATTTGGAACTCTAATGGTGAGAGAGACCAGCGCTGATGGCCAATTACAGGCTCAGTAAACTCCAGGGGAACGGAGACAGGCAAGGGGGGGGGCAGAGACCTGCCCCGCTTTACAGCAAGGCCTCATTAAGTTTAATAACTTACAGTTTAATAACTGCGATAAATTTCAACAGAGAGGCCAACAGGGCTTTATGCATCTTTACTGAAGCCTGCTTCAGACCGTTCCGCCCCAACCTCCTTGCGTCGCCACGGTGACCAAAACACGCATTCCTACTGAGAGAACAACTCTGATTGGCCGTTAGAGTCCACACACTCCAATCACAGCGCTCCGGCCTTGTCGGCTTCATAAATACATTTCTCTATAACTGCAAAATATTATTCCGCACTGGATGCCTGGCTCCCGCTTCCGGTGGAAACGTCACTCAGAGTTGATAGACCGGCAGAGTTAGTGCAGCGAATGGAGCATTAAAGATTACAGAGCGTGTAAGACACTCATATCAGGGAGTGCATCCTATGGGGATCTAACGAGAGGAGGTGCTGAGGTGGTTATAAGGGATACATGGGAGATTAAACACAGAGACTCGAACTGGTAACTGAAGGACTGGACAGCTTCAACTGCACTGGGATAACAGGCTGCAGAATCAAAGGCATGCTTGGTACCAACTTATCAAATTAAAACGCTGCTCTCTGTGTCTGAGTGCCTCCATTCCACTGCAGGCTGCACTAGTCTCATCATGTCTGACTTCGGAAAAGTAAGACGCTTCCTTCCGGAAGTTGCTCCGCCTTCTCCCATATAAGGCAAAGCGAGGAACAGCCTGAAGTCCGGAAGACTATACCAGGGCACTGGGATGGGACAAGGTGTTCTGCGGACGACGTTTCATAGGGGAATTGAAGAACAGCTCGTACGAAAGCATCAGAGACGCCGACGACCTTCACGGAGAACATGGACACAAAGGCGTCTCTCAGACCGCAGAGAAACTTGCAGCAGCATGCGGCTCTCATTAGGAGAGTCAGCGAGGCGAGCACAGTCACGCCGAATTAGCCCAGGCAACACAATGGATGGACGAGTCGTCGCAGTCAGCTCTGCCCGGCCGAGGAGAAGCAGCGAAGTGATTAACAGCCAAAGGCCGCACACGCGACACGTACGCGAGCCCAACAAGGGCCGTGGAACTGCTCAGGGCAGGATCGCCATGGAAACCGTGGCAGGCCCACCGACTGCGGAATGAGCGGAAGGTTCTCAGAAACCCTCGCTGCGCCAAAACTCAGCCCTCCCCCCCCGTTAAACCCCAATGGAAGAGCAGGCAGATCAACAGCCCAAAGCCTTCGCCGTGCTGGGACTCCAGGAACGACGACGTCACGGAGACGTCGTGTCTCCCGTCTGAAGCCCTTCATCACGCCAAAGCTGCTTGTCTCAACACGGCTCAAACATTAGACTTATACAATGTAAACAGGCCCAGGTTATATTTAATAAGGCAGAATGTTTTATTTTCCTATCAAATAAAGACACAAAAAATTCCAGTCCTTATCTTTAATGGTTTCTGAGTTGTGTGTTTGGGGTCCCCCTGACCGGACGAGTGGGGGTCCTCACCTTCATTTCCACGGCAGGTTTCCGCAGTTGACTGTGAGATTTTGCTACCAATCTGCCAAAAAACTTTACTTCTCAAGCTTTATTCTGGTACCTAATTTATTGTTTTGTTTTTGTGGGCTTATGGAGCAATTGAGGGTGAAACTGACCAATATTTTAGTTGAAGGCAGCTGAAAAATCATTACATTTCAATGAGAAAATGAGTAAGGAATAACCTTTTTTTGTGAAAAATTTATTTTAATGTGACATTTCTGGACTGAGACATGATAAAAGCCAAATTTGAAGCGCTTTGGGCCAGTTTTTACCTTTTTCTCCATCTTATCTGGTGGGACCTGCTTATATACACGACTGTTTACCGTCACCCAGCGTCAGGACCGAGACAGAGGAGGCTTCCTCGATGGGGGCGACCCCACGCCATCTGCATCCTCCGAGGGACCATTGGCACAGTCCGCGCGGCTGGCCACGCCCCTGCGGTGCCCTTCTCAGTGGGGGCGGGGTTACAGGCAGTCACAGGGCTCGCCTTTTACATGGCTGCCCGCCGTGGCGAGGAGAGAGCGGCAACCGTCTGGACGGGCGGTAAAATATTAATACCCTCTGTGCGTCACCAACAGCTGGAATGAAAAGCGGTTACAGCGCATCAGCTGGCCAATGGCAGACAGCCCCAATTCGACGGAAACGACACAAAGCAGCATTAATGATGAGTCTCTGGCAGCCATGATCACTATGGAAAGTCACCTAGATACACAAATTAATGGGAAATTCCACTCCAGGTGGAAGTAAAACTAAAAGGGGCATGAAATCAGCCCAAGCCCCCCCCCCCAACCCAAGCTGCATTGTTGCTCCTATGCTGTCACCCCCCCTGCCCCCAGCAGGATTGACAAACTCCACATATATTCCTGTCTATGTTGGGGTCAGTCCAGGATTTTGGCCTCCCAGGAAATATAGATGGGATATACTGATACCCCACCCCCAACAAAAACACTTTTATATGGAGCAGACATGGTGCCCGCAGAAGGAAGCCCCCCCCCATCTGATTAACGCGGTCACATCGGTGACCCTATAGAATGCCGATCCGTCACAGTCTACTTCCACTCCTTCTGGACACTACCTGCTCGAGGCACTACTAAAAGCCAGCAAGAGGGAGGGGCCAAGTGTACAGACGAGGCGGGGGGGCTCAGGGGGGCCAGCCACGTGACCTCCGAGCTCCCTGGAGTGGAACCAGGGCTGTAACCGATGTGTGTCAGGTGACCACGGGGGCGTGACTCACCGGCGTCCACCACGCCCAATCAGATAGGGCGGGGCAGACTAGTATCTAAGGAAACGGAACCAGGTTGCGACACCCAGTGTGCACACAGTGTCACCGTCACCGAGTCAGAGAGCTGCACTGGAGGGGGCAGGTGATGATGCAGAAGCTGCACAGGTAGCTGCCCTCCTACGCAATCTGAGCTCCTGCATCCTGCAGCCCTGGTGCACTGGGGGTTAGCAGGGGCTTATCCAGGGGGGAGAGGAGTGTTTTAATTGGCCAAGAAGCGAAGAAGCAGTGAGAGGCAGGAGATCCCCAGCGGGGACAAGCCCCCCCCCCCCCAATCGAGCGCTATCCGGCCCCCTCTCAC
>JAODJW010000062.1:35512162-35523236 GCA_026777045.1 Hyperopisus bebe
GACTCAGCTAGGCAAGACTGCTCTGACATGCATGATGTGACCAAAACATCCGCATCCAAGATACACTAAACCAAAACCTTTCACCTAAAATGACTTTTGCTATCAGCGCAGATCTAATAATTCCACCACTATAGTCACAACATTTATGATTACTGTCATTCACCACTAGGTGGTGCAGCAGTTAATGATAGGAACTCCTATGCTGAGGGTTCCCTTTCTGGGATTTGAAATGGCATCAACCTGCAGTTCATTGTGAACATTTAGCCTGAACTCCTGTAGCTTAAAAAATATTTACAGGAAAGCTGGTCTTTTGGATGAAAGTGTCAGCTTAAAGTACCAAAAGCAGAACCCCTCGTTAGCATGCCGGTGACACTCACTCGTGTCCCCGCCTTGTTAAATTCCGGGGGGGGGGGGGGGCGAGCTAAAGGGCAGACTGAGGTCAGGTCAGGCTGGGGAGGCCTGGTCTAGACCAGAAGGGGCATGCAGTAGCACTGGGGAGGGGGGAGAAAGGAGGAACAGGAGAGTGTCCACGGCCAGGTAGAGAGGACCTTGGCGCTCCTCCCCCTGACGACGGGGAATTTGTTAGCAAGTGCCACCCTGCCCCCCAGGGTGAGGCCGGGACCGTGTCCATAACCAAGGACAGGACGGCCAAAGCTTTCCCATGGTGTACTAACCAAGTCACAAATCGCCCAATTAAACAGGCAGTGACCAAAAAACAAACATAAGAACTGATAATCCATCCATCCATCCATCCATCCATCTTCTGCTGCTGCTTATCCAGCTCTTGGGGACAGCAGTCTAAGCAGGGATGCCCAGACCTCCGTCTCACCAGTTCCCTCCTCTGGCTCTGCTGGAAGAATGCCAAAGCGTTCCCAGGTCAGCCCAGAGATATAATCTCTCCAGGGTGTCCTGGGTCTCCCCCGGGGCTCCTCCTGGTTGGACATGCCCGAAACTCCTCCCCAGGGAGTCGTCCATGGGGCATCCTAGTTACATGCCCGAACCATCTCAACCGGCTCCTTTAGGTCTGTCACTATCAATTATGTCAATAAGCAAGAAATCTACTGAATAATCTGAAAACTCATTAAGTAATCCTATATAATATAATATGTAATATAACAGGGTATAACATAATACAATATATACATTGAAATTGGTGCAAGGTAGGAACCAGCCAGCCGCTGCAGGGAGCACTCAGTAACACACAGGGTCTTTCCATCACTAACCAGACCACGTGAGCACAGGCGAGGGCAGGAACACCATTCGCATTCATGTCAGAACTGTCCGTTCTTGTTTGTCCGGGTCTCAAAGCGGAAAGTTCCAGAGACAGCCAGGGGAGATGCCCCCCCCCCATGTGGACATACCCTCATGTCCTCGTTCCGTGATGGAAAAGCGCTATGGGTGGGTACAGTGAGGCTGGGCGGGGGCCCCAAGGACCACACAGTCTGCCGATAAGCTCATCTCCTGTTACCCCCTTCCGACCTCCCCACCCCCACTGCCAGACCGTTCACACCAGGACGATAACAAAGTCATCAGACTGACATGGTCGACAACGTCGGCGGGGGGCCACCTGGCGCCCCACGGTCCAGGCTGCATGCTATCGTCTCATCCACCATGTGGGACGAGCTTGCCGTTTACCATGGGGAGGATTCCACCCAAGAGTCCTTATTAGTGTCAGGGAGGGGTGTTTGATCCAACGGGGAGCGTCTCTGGGGACCAAGGGGGCAGACAGAGAGACAGGTAAAGAGATACAAAAAGAGACAGAGACAGGCCAACACAGACACAGAGAGATACAGATAGAGACACAGAGACAGGCAAACACAGACACAGAGAGATACAGATAGAGATACAGAGACAGGCAAACACAGACACAGAGAGCTACAGATAGAGACACAGAGACAGGCAAACACAGAGACACAGAGAGAAACAGATAGAGACACAGAGACAGGCAAACACAGACACAGAGAGATACAGATAGAGACACAGAGACAGGCAAACACAGACACAGAGAGATACAGATAGAGATACAGAGACAGGCAAACACAGACACAGAGAGCTACAGATAGAGACACAGAGACAGGCAAACACAGAGACACAGAGAGAAACAGATAGAGACACAGAGACAGGCAAACACAGACACAGAGAGATACAGATAGAGACACAGAGACAGGCAAACACAGAGACACAGACAGATACAGATGGAGACACAGAGACACAGAGAGATACAGATACACAGAGACAGGCAAACACAGAGACACAGAGAGATACAGATACACAGACCGAGCGACACAGACAGATTGACATACTGACAGAGATTGACAGAGACAAAATGGAGACACAAAGAGAGACAGACAGATACAGAGAAGGCTGTTAACCAGTCCACCCAGGTGCAGCGTCACAGGCTCCTCCCTCTGCCTGAAGACCCCGCCTCCTCGGGAGGAGCTCCACCCCCTTTCCCAAGATTCCCTCCCATCATAGCCCATTAACTCCAGGAGGTCATGGGGTAAAGCCAGCACATCTGCAGATAACAGGAACCTGATCATCATGCTACTGGCCACGCTGCACTGGATGGGCAGGTCAGTCACGGTGACGGGCGTTTCCACGACACCGAGAGCACATCAGACCGCGCTACATTTATGTTCCCAGACACGGCGTTCCTGATGGAGCTGGTGCACCTTGACAGCACATCGACCCACATGGTCGATATCACACAGAGACCTCGATTATGCGGTTGCGGTACATTCATTCATGTTGGGGCAGGGGGATGGGCGGTGGCGAATTGTGTCTGACTTTCCTTAACCTTTCAAAAGAGGACTGGTGGTGTGTGGCCGAGCCGGATAGGATGCTGTAATCGGAAGGTCGCTGGTTCAAATCCCATAGCTAGCAGAGTGACTTAAGCAAGGTCCTTAACTGCTCCATGGACTGGATGTCCCTGCTGTCTCAAAATGGAAGGTGCTTGGATAAAAGCATTTGCTAAATAAATGCAAATCGCTGTTATTTCCCGACGCCCATATCCGCCGGCTGAGGGACCCTGAAGGGGGCGCTGGATAGAGTGCTGACGATTCATATTTATGGCCTCTCGCTCATTCCCTCAGAGGAGAATTATTAATAAATAATTAATCAGCGCTAATCAGAGCCATCGCAGCCTAATTAAGCGAGGGAGCGGTAGGTGGTGGAGTGCAGGGAGACAGCGCCCTCCGAAGGAGAGCCCGGGGCCCTGTGTCACAGAGCAGCTCCGCAGCTGCCTGGGGTCGTTACTCACAAAGACCCCCCTGGGGCCCCCCTTCACTCACCCAACTCCTCACTCTAGTTACGGCTGAATTTACGAGCACTGGCTCAAACGCCCCAGCAGTTTGGCCAGAAAGCCACCCCCCCTCCCTGCAAGAAGGCTCATTTTTGTGTCCGTCCATCGACAAAAGGATAAAATGTAGGAAAGAAAGTAGCGAGGGGCTCCAAAATCCCCCCCCCCACCAAACACACACACACACACACACACACACAAAGACGACTACAAAAAGGGTTTCATGAACAAGAGGGCCAAGCCAGAAGCAGACAGGCAGTCGAGAAGATTTTAATAACAGAATAAAAACCACCGCACAATGCAGGAAGCTGGTGCACGGAGACAGCGCCCTCCACAGGACACACAAAGCCACGCGTCACAAACCAGACAATGGACCGGCAGAGAAAGGACTAGAAACAAGCGTCTGCTTCCAGCAAAGAGGGGGGGGGGGGGAGTTCGAGGAATATTACAGAGAAGAGAAATGATCTGCTTGGCCTCGCTGTGGGGGGCCTCACACAATAACGACTCTATATTACGGTAATTCATTCACTCCTGCATTTTCCACACCCGCTTGTCCTATGAGGGGTCGCGGAGGTCCAGAACCTATCCCAGAGGCTACATGCATGAGATAGGGGACATCCAGGAAGGGACGCAAACCCATCGCAATACTATGGTAATCATAGTAATATTCCAATATATATCAAGCAGTTGGAGACGACATATTATTCGAAAATTTCTGACTGTCTCGGAGGCGAAAGGACGCATTTATTGCGTCATTATATTAAAACACACGTATTGCGGCAGACTCATCTTCAGGGGTCACGTGACCACAGCAGACAGCCCCTCCCCGGCGGATTCCCTCGTACCCGAATCAGGCTCATGTGCGAGTCGGGCCCCTGATGGGACGTTCAGTCCGGGCGGTGGTCCAAGGGTAGACCCCCCAGTGGACAGCAGCGAGAGCGTAGGGGGGGGTGGTCAGGGCACAGCAAGCCCTCGAGAAAGGATGGGCACACAGTGCACTGGCGAGCAGCCCGGAGTCAGCCCCCACCTCACCCGCCCGCACGCATGCACACCATTCTGGATTTATTATCCTCCTGAGGAATGGGGTGCTGGCATTGGGGGGGGGGGGGTACGAGCAGCCTCAGGAAACAGCAGGGTTTCCACCGGGATTGTGGGGATCATCCTCAACACCCAAAGGACTGATGGGGGGGGGGGGGGTCATAAAGCAGAGAGGAGGAAGTCCGGGCCGGTAAAGCAGAAATCAAACTAACGGCCGCATCTCTGACTCTCGGATCTCATTTCAATCTGTATCTAACACAAAACCGGTTCCGGAGCCCCCGGTACAAGACCGAGCACTGCCTGTACTATAAATCAGCCCCCCCAGGTCTAACGTGCGTCGCGAGGGTGTCGCATGACATCCTAGGAGCTCAGCCCACTGCCTGCGAGTCAAACTTCCTCACGGTCGTCAGATGGGGCCACGCCCTTGCTCTGCGGTCGACAAGCCAATCAGGAAGGCGCGTGTGGGAGGGGGCAAGGGAAAAAATCACAGCGGACGGCCTTTATCCGAAACAGATGGAGGGACGGCCCCTATCACTGCAGCCCGACTCTGAATGTTTCAACTATGCACCCCCACCCGCCCCCCGAGCGCTGCAGCCTGCCGACAAAAACAAACAAACGTCACGCTAAGAAAAGCATCAGCTGGCTGTGAAACGGACCCGCGCTTCCCGATCCAGGGGGACAGTGACGGCGGTAACGCGACACACAGAGTCTGAGGAGCCAGCAGCAGCGCAAACAGGCTCCCCGGGCATCTGTGCGGACTGGAGTGCCGCTGGCGTTTCGGGTGTGGGGGGTGTGGTGGCTGCCACGGACAGAGGAAGGAGGACATGCATTTCCCGGAGATCCTTTCCAGGAAGGACGTGCCACTGCCCCAGATGAGGGCTGACCAGGAGAGAGCGGAGTCCCGATCCCCCCGCGGAAACCCGACACGGGGGCCGTCCACCTGCTCCACACGCCGCGGGATTCCGGGTCGGGCGTCACGTGTGATATTTTCAGATCTGGGTGGCGATATGAGAAGGGGAGAGGAACTGGCCTCCGAGTAACTGGTACGGAGAGGCAGTACTAATGAAAACAAACTATTAGATTTTTTTCGGATAAATCATGTCTCGGGACTCTCCTCAATCCTCAAACGATAATTGGGCCCGAAATCGGATGGCTTTTTTTTTTCTAATAACCCACCGGCCTTGACATTAGGCTTTCTTGCTCAACAGTACAAACAGCTGTGTATTACACATGCAATTAAATTAACATAAGAAGCAAACTATGGCTGATAGGTTGTTAAGATCATGATCATGGCAAATTCAAAGCCACACCCACATTCATAGCCACACCCCCCTCAGGAGAAAGACTATACGAGGGCAAGATTTACAAAACACAGCAAAGTAAAAAAAGAAAACTGACATGAAAATGCAAGGCTACACCTGGAAAAACATCCAATATAATACAACACACACCCGTAATCTACATCCAAATGATCACCCAGAGACTGACCAACTGCCATTATTAACCAGGGAGTTCCTACATGAGCAATAGGGAACATAATCATTCCACAACTCATGTAAACAACACATATAAATCTCCTACATATACCATACTGTGCAAAAGTCAAAGGCTGTCAAAGGACTTATTTAAAAATATTTATATGGATAGTAAGTGTATTTTTGCTCAGAACAAAAACATAATTTAACACTAGAACAAACAAATTAAGAGTAATGTGTCAACATTTTCTTCCTATATTCTGCTGATGGCTGTAAGAGCAAATTCAGGAGCCAAAGGTCTCCTCAAAGGCACCCCTGACAGTCCAATTATCTGTTAAATTTCATCACCAGCTGGCTTAATACATTAAATTAAGAACACTAGGTACTGAGTAGCCATATGAGGGGCGCTAGTGGATGATTCAAAAAAATACATTGGTGTATTGGATGGAGGCTGCAAGATCCGGGTGATTTTAACAGGTTTATTTCATTTAAACATCACCGTCTTTGGCTGCCGAAGGCTACTGCACAGTACCGTGTACGCAGAAATTCAACGGATTCCTCCCCGAGATTCAGAGCCAGTAAAAATTTTAATTCGTAAATCCACACGTCCCGGGCGACTAAGGTGACGGCCGACTCCACCGAAAGGTCTCGCAGCAGGTGAGACTGCGTCATGGCGCCTGATAGCGGATTAATGCTCATTAACACCGACTTTACTGACAGCGGAGCTCTAGCCCCGGCGTCAAAGTCAAACAATTCGGAGAGAAGCTCCCCTTCAGATCCAAATACTGCATCCACTGGGGCCCAGACCTCAGAAAACACGTCCCACCGTACTCACTGCCCCTCCCCCGCCATTTCCCGCTGGCTTACTTAAGTAGCATTTTATGACACATGTACAGAATGTGCTGAGGCCACGCCCCTGAGGCCACGCCCCCTGAGGCCACACCCCCAAAGCTAGGCTACTAGGCTATTCAGGACAGGTTGAGACCTGACCACCAGGCAGACAGTGTGAGTCAGCGGGGAGCACAAAGTCCTCCTGTAAAACGACAGAACGCCATAAAAAATGAAGGGCAGAGAGCGCGGCACAGTGGCTGAGAACGCAGGATCCTACACAGGGATCCTATTGGCAGGGATCCTATTCAAGGGGGCGGGACAGTGGCCCCAGCTGAAAGCTGATTGGCCCCTGGAGTGCCCTCTACCCTGTCACAAATTCAAAACACATTATCACATAATGATAAGGATCCCCCCCCCACCCCCATCTCTGAGCCTTGAGGAAACATTCAGCTGAATTATGGGTAAATCTTGCATGAATGCATCAGCTGACAGGATTCATTCAACATCAGAATAAACAAAAGTGGGCTTTTAAGGAATCCTTTAAGAAATAAATCGCGACGAATGAAGCAGACAGAAACAGACACAGCGGGAAGCTCCAGACGGTCGTCCACGCCACGATCAATCCGGCTCAATCCGGGAATCGATTCAGCTGGAGACACATTTTGTGTAAAATACCGCCGATGACAGACTGCATTCTGTTTTAGCCACTATAGCTCGACTGAATAGCATTCCGCTCAGGATGTCCCCTAAACTGCGCCCAGTGCATCTTGGGATAGGCCTCCTGCTCACTGCTACCCAGCCAAACAAACAGACAGTCTGAACTCTCTCTACCTCTTTTTCCCCTCTCTACCTTTTTCCCCATTTCATGCAGCATTTATATAAAAGATGAAGTAACGGATTGACTCCTCAAGTGCCTTGGGGCGATTCTGCTGAGAATAGAGCTATATAGAAATAGACTGAATTGAACTGAATGGAGCTAAACGGCCGACATGTTAGCAAAACCAATAACCTCGGGTTAAGAGGTTAGGAAACAGGACGAGGCACCGGGCCAACCCTGGTTAAGTTAACCTAGTCGTCCAAACCACAAAGCAAACAGAGCAATTCAGCTCCTCATGTCACCTGCCGAGGAATTCAGCAATTAGATTAGAATCTAATTGCAATGTAGGCCCAGGTCACATGGTCCACGGCAGCGAGTGGGGACAGAGAGGGCCAATAGGATGGGGGAAGAGAGGGCCAATAGGACGGGAGCAGGATGGGGAGGGTGTGTCGGCTGACAGAAGGGCGTTCAGAAAGATTCGAGGCCTAGGGAGGGACACTTAACTCCAGGAAGAGAGACTCACCATCATAAAAATCAGGCTAAGGGCTTTAATTAGCAAAAATGACAGAATTAGGATGAGTATAGCAGTGGAGGTCAGACGGGGCCGGGGGAGGGGCTAAGCAGCACGGGCCACACTGGTCCAGCAGCCTGAACCCTGCAGCACACAGAGGGGCTGCCCAGCAAGCCAGGGACAGTCTGTGCCCCCACCCTGGCTCAGCTGGCTGCCATACCTGTACACAGTTACCTCCCATCCCGTCCCCCACGACAAAAAAACAGGCACTTCCCAAAACCCATCGTCTCATGTGGGTCTCCTGCCATCTCCATCAAGCGCTGGGTTAGAAGGTGGCAGCATCTGTAAGCCGAGAGGCTGTAGAAGGCCAAGAGGAGCGAGGGGGGGGCATCAGTGAGCGAGCATCCCGGATCCTCAGCCGTCATCGCTGGACCCGGTCAGGCCGGCACCGCGGGAAGAGACCCGACTCACGTCTGGTACAACCATCACAGGAAGCACGTCCCCACATTACTGTGAGAGAAAAAGCCCCCCCTGGTACCTCTACACACGGAAAAGCCGCCCTACAGCTTAGGAAGAAGCCCCCCCAGACAGAGAGCATCCCAGACCCAGGAGGGACACAAGGCACCTGCCGAAATGACTCTCCCACAGCCAGAGTCTCCATTAAAGGTACAACCTGCCCCCCCACCAATCCGGACCAGCACGGAGGGAATGTGAATGTGGGTCTGTGTCGGGTGAACAGGGGCGCACGGGCGAAGGACAGTGCGTTTCCTTGCCGTATTTAGCCCGATGCAGCGAAAGCAGATCCGTCACCTTGGTGAGGTGGGGGGGGGGGGGCCTGAGATTTGTAAACTGTTTATTGTGCAGCTGCCAGAAAGGAGCGGTTCCCCCCCCCCCCCTCCGTGAGAACTGGACTCCTGCCTGGACACCGGGCATGACCATGGTTCTCTGGTTACAGATACCTATGGTTGTACTCTGCTCTGGTTAGTGGTGAGTGTGTAGCCTCGCACGTATGCTAGGGTGTCTCTGCTGTTTACTGGCCTGTTTGTGGCGTGGAAGGAAGTTCTGTAACTCACACGAGAGGAGGATGATTTCTAAGTGTTAATAATAGGTGCCGGCAGGAAAAAAAATTAAAATTAGTTATTTAGTTTGATACTAAGTGAAGAAAATTTCAAGTGATCATCTTGAGTGGTTTTTGAGATTATTGGCGTGCCCCCTGACCCGATGGGTGGGAACTTTTATTTTCACGGCCTTTGAAAAACGTAACTTCTGAAGAGGATTTCTCTGCTGATTTCTATGCAGAGATCGAGGGTGACATTGGCTAATATTTTAGCTGAAGAATGCTGAAATATCATTGTGCTTCAGTGGATAATTTCAGTGCAGTTGCTGAAGAAATAACAAGCTGTCAATTTGTAAAAAAAAAAAATGACAGAATCAGTTAAATCCGAAGTATTTTGAGCCGGTTTTTGCACTTTCCTCCAGTCAATGCACTTACCTGCTAGTGTCTATGGTTAGAGGAAAAAAAATCTATTTACGTTGACTGTTACTTTGTGACCTCACAGGGACGTGGGAACAGCTTAAAGCACCTTCTCCTCGACTTTAATGTTCTTGGTTTTATCTCACTGCCTTTGCCTCTTTGTATCAATGCTGTGACATGTGCACACAGCCTTTCTGTAAAAAGGGCACGTCTGTGCATGTGTGGTTTATCTGCACTCCTCGTGTCTCATGGCCCTTCGTGTCTCACTGCTTCCTGTCTTGCACCCGTGGTTTCCTGTCACAGAGGCGTCATGGGCCACAGCGCCGCGTGAGGAATCCGAGGGCTTCGGGGGACTCCAAGCTGGTGAGCGATCAGAGGGGTGGGGCCGGAAGCGGCGGGGTGGTGGGCGGGGCTTCACTATGCTGGGTTTGGGCAGGACTGAGCAAGACGGGATGAGATGAGCTTGTCTCAGCGAGCACTTAGCCTCCGTCAGCTCATTATCGCCTGAGTCCCTGAGGTTCTTTATTGCATCTGAGTGCACAGGCCGTTTTTCCTGTTTGGCTCACGTTAATGTGTGCGTTTCAGGCTACCGCCGCGCCGTGACATGGCCTCAGCCCCGCCCACATCAGACTGCAGCAATAACCATGCAGAGACATTGCAGCTGCATGCCACCGGTGAGAACTGCAGCGTCTGTGGTCAGGGGGTGGGTTTGACAGCCTGGCCTTATAACAGTGAAGGCGTTAGGGGTGACTGAAGGTTACTGAAGGTCACGTTGGGCGGCCAGCATGAGTGATGTGGTTTCTAAAGACTGTGGGGCCATTCTCTTCAATTTTAAGAGCGAAAAAAACCTTTGTCCAATTATGACTTGCAGGGGGACTCGTAATTATGGTACTTTTATGCAAGTACTGGCCTTGATTAGAGACCACAGTCAATGAACAGTTGTGTGAAGAATGTTGTATGTATGTTGTAAATGTATGACTTTGTGCTCATTTTTTGGCCCTGATTGTTACCCGCCCTCTCCTTTACTCCCTCCCAAGTGTCCTGTGCCAGGCTCAAGCGCAAGAAGAACTGGTTTGTGGGGACGGCCGTCTATGTGGAGCTTGAGGCGAGTGGGGAGATCTGGAGGACGGCCAAGTCGCACAGCTCCTCTAGCCCCAAGTGGGAGGAGCGGCACACGGTGTAAGCACTCGCCTCCCTCCCACGCCGGCCTGTCCACCATCTCCTTTTTGGTTTGCTTAAGAGTCTTGACTCCAGCTTGTCTTTGGAGCACATGTGGCAATAATTGCCTGTTGAAGTCTGTTTCCCATATGTTGGATCAGTTGTTAATTTTCGTCCGGCTGCAGTTGGGTGGATTGGCCAATAGAGGGCAGAAGGGAGTGCTGGCTGGCTGGCAAATGGTGTGAGGGCCTGAAGGTGGCATGATGGGATGATTTTTGTTTGATCCCTTCCGTGGACAGGAACGTGACGCCGAGCAGCCAGCTGGACTTCCGGGTGTGGAGTCACCACGCCCTGAAGGCCGACTCCCTGCTGGGCAAAGCGGGACTGGATGTGCGGAGGGTCCTGGAGCAGCATGGCTGCAAAGGTAGGCCCTGCCCTAGCCACACCCCAGCCACGCCCCTCATTTACATAT
>JAODJW010000063.1:5535-26778 GCA_026777045.1 Hyperopisus bebe
GGGGGAGAATCCAAATTGTTCTCTACAAAGTTCTCTACAGACAAGCATCTCTGGGGAAGAGTTAATTCAACTTAAGACCTCTGTGATGGTTGGATGCTTGAGAATCTACAAGGGTAGGGTCTTCCTGCATTGTGAAGAAATTTATATATTTATATTAGGGTTAAGGCATCTAAAAAGCTTAAGTCTAAAAACATACCAGCTTGGAGGTAAGCAGGCAAGTCAACCTTTTCTGGTTATCAGGTCCAATTCTTAAACTACTCCCAGGAGTGGAAATCAAGGATCTTAGTCACAGCTTGTGAGCAAGAGGCCAGGCTTTGCAGCAGGGGTGAGGAATACCCATGGCAAGAGGACTCGCTGCCACTGCCGAAATGCAACCAGATGGGGGACTGATTTGGCCTGGATTGCAAATCATAAATTCCTGCCACCCAAATTCATGACCATAGCTAGCATTTCACTCGGTCATGCAATAGGTTTGCCTTTCCAGCATTCTTAAATGGCAGCATTGTGGAGACTATCCGAAATGGTAGGGAAAACGGAATGCAAGCACGGGACACAAAAAGGCATGTCCAAATCTGGCAGGAGTCTCTACAGGAAGTAGGAGTGCGCCAAAAAAAAGGGGGGGGGAAATCCAACAATCCATTGATATGTGGTTCCTCATTTAACATGGAATCCTACCAAAATGAGTTCATTTTACTGTGAGCCTTCCTCATAATTCCTGTCGCATTTCAGAATGCACCATGCCATTTTTGGAACTTGGGATCCGAGAGAAAGACCACCCACATTGGATAGGGGCATGCCTGAACACTAGCACTGGTGGCACACCATGCCATGTCCTATAGAACTATGGTGACACATTGACTAGGATGCCAAACATTCAACTTTGTTTACCTGCAGTAGTGACCGGGGAAAACCACGACACACAAGAGACCACAGGAAAAAAAAAAAAAACCACAAGCAGTTTGACTCACATGTGATCTAATACCCATGAAAGAGGGCAGTGGTTTACCCAGCATGGGTAAGGCTTAAGGTGAAAGTTGAGAAGCCTGCACTGAGGGAAATGTGTCAGTAGGAGAGCAAATCAGAGGTTAAAACAAAAGCTAAAACAAGCAGATACACTAACTGCCAAGACCAAAATTCACAGCACGGAGACACCTGCCAGCAAAAAACATTCCCGACAGTCAATTAAATATCAGATCCCCAGTCTAGCAAGTTAATACAAGTTAAATGTCTTTTTCCCCCCACACCATCCATTGTGTTAAACAGGACATTTCTCTGGAAAATCATGCTTGTGACCCAAAGGCCACAAAAGCAACTGTGTTCCAGGTAAAATCAATGCAATACGAAGTCAGCAGGCCTCGCCTCATTTTAAATAAAACTTGCGCCAAATTGCACTGAGAACTTCATCCAATTGTATCTGTTCCAAATCCAATTGGTAAGGAAGAAAAAAAAAAGCGGCTTAAAAAAAAAAAAATAAAAAAGGCAGGAAAATAACCCTATGATTTACACTGCTGGGAAACTTCACCCAAGTCAAACCAGTCTGACAACATAGTATTTCAGATAAACTGACTGCACAGCGCGGCCTGTAACACGAGCACCAGCCTCCTGGCCCAGAGAAAACCTGTGAATGATGGCAAATTAGTGATAAGCTACTAGCCAGACAGCTTTTACCATGGAAATTTTAAAAATTACACATCATCCTGACCAGAATGCCACAGAGTTTGCATGAATATTTTACTGGAATATCTGATTAAGACTCACTGCTGCGACTATGAATTCTAGACCCGGATAAGTTTTGACAAGATGAAGCAACGGTGCACGCGGGTCGAAACATGCAATGGGAAAAACATCCAGAGCTTAAGTGAGGTTTAGCACTTGTGCGGCCTTCGAATGCAGAGGAGTGAGCCAAGGTGGGGCGGGGGGTGGGGGTAATTAGGGGAAATTAGATTCCAAATAAGGCTTCAGGTTAAATTCTGACTAGGAATCATTACAAACAGGGAGGGGAAAAAATAATTTGCAGTGCAAAGTCATGCAGCCCATAAGATTATCAGCAGCAGAACAGATTATACACACATGGGGGGGGGGGGGGGGAGGGTCAATGAACTGCTAGTCACCAAGCCCTTGGGGAAAGCCCACCCCCACAAGGAAGAGAAAAAAAAAAAAAATGCAGCAACCATGCTTTGAAGCCACAGCAATTTTCGCAGTTTGTAGACAGGTTAGAGAACAGGATACTGTGCAGACGCATGCATGCAAATGCAGACCGCTCCTTAGAACCCGGTCAGGCCGCTCCTTAGAACCCGGTCAGGCCGCTCCTTAGAACCCGGTCAGCGCTAGGTCGTGAAATCCCGTTTCCATGCTCAGCTGACATCCACCATGAACCAACAGCCATCCAGATGTTCCCCAACATCCTACCCCACCTCCCCCTTAATCACCAATACTTCAGAGGGGCAGAAGGAATGTCAGATAGCAAACTATCAGAGCACAACAGCCATTGTGCCATCAGGTCAAAGGTCACCTGTAAACACAAGGCAGACCTCTGAGGCAGTTTGAGTCATTTTTTTAGGTAACCAATGCTTAAGCCACCCACAAAAAAAAAAAAAAAAAACGCACACCACCCCAAAAAGGTACAATCGTGCCAGCCAATAGGGTATCCAATAGGGTATAAACTGATCACCCACCCATGTTTGGGACTCAAGTCAGCACACCTATCACATTTCACCAAAAGGAACACGGGGGCTGGAGACAACCTTTAAAGTCCCCCCCCCCCGCCAAGTTCATTGCAGGCCAGTGTCTGGAAGGATTCCCACCCGCTTGGTGCTCACCAGCACTTCAAACTGCCATATCAGTATTTCCACGATTCAATACCAGCCCCCCCCCAAAAAAAAGAGGAACGCACATGCGCGCACACACACACCGTTCAAGCAATATGAAAAGCCATATCGCAGCGTGAAGTGCAATAAAGTCTTTAATTTGTGCCAGATAAAATATCACTAATACATGCAAAACTAACCACATACTGTAGAATGGCATTGCGCCCGCTTCCTGACTCATGCCGAAGAAAATCTCGTTCACTTTCACGCTTGTGCAATAGTCGCCATCGCCGCAGATTTTAAGTATTCAATCTACCACGGATCGAGTGCTCGATGAGCCGCGATGCGCTGCAGTTGATATTTTACGGAATCCAAGCCAGACAGTGTTTTAGAGCAAAAAAACCACACTACAGCGGATCACATGGGCGCAGAATCAGACGCGCATTTGACTCACAAATGCACCACCCCACACGGCGGCTTTCAAAGTTTTACTCCAGGAATCCCCGTCTTAGTGTGGAAACAGCCGGCCGCGCTCGTCTGGCTTCCCTACAAACACAGGTCTGGAGAAAAATGCCAGAGGGCTTTTTTTTCTATTTTCTGCCGGAGTAGATGGGAGCAATCGGAAGACTTCCGAGTGGAAACACGTAGGAGCACTTCCCTATAACTTAATAAAGGCTTCCAGCACGGCGTGCCCAAATCCCGATAAGGGAATTAAGCACGCGGGTCGGTGGAAACGAATCGAAATTCCACAGCAGAAGAGCCAAGATACAACGATCGCACGCGGTCGATTACAAGCCAACACGATGCATGAATTACAAGTTTTAAATCCTAGAAACTTTCACAGAATTTTAACTCGGGCCTCCCCGCCTGTCCGCTCGCAATTCCAGAAACTGGAAGAAAGAGTCATAAGTTTGGGTGAAATGTGGGCGAATCTTAAGATTTTACCCATTGCTGCTCATAATGTTAAATGCGGATCCAAAAGCCTTAAAAGTAACTCAACGCTGGGTATTGATTGCTTTTTAAAATCCTGGAACACGCCCTTTGTTCAAGTTCCGTTTGGATAGTAGAGTCCCGTTCAATATCCAGTTTTCATACACTGAGTTTTCATATATATATCACGGTTAAGTGGCTGCATTGAATGAAACACGTTATAAAACTATGTAATAATACATTTTATGTCTTTTTCACCGCATTCGGATCGCATTAGTTACAATAGCAGTATTGTGAATTTACCGTGATCCGTTCGAAGTCCCCACCGGGGTGCGCCGCCCATACGGACTCCTGGCCGTTCAGGCAACCCACGATAGCGGCGTCCTCCGTGCAACCACCACTCATCAAGTTCACGACATACCCGTCCCAGGACATTGTCGGCGAGAGCTCTTAACCTGTCCGGTGAAACTTGGGAACCTGGGCGGGGGGAAATGGATATTTTAACCTTGAAAACGGCTAAGGAAAAGTTATCACAACTAATGCTTTAAGACCGAGACGAGAGCAAACTCCGTCCGCGTTTAAAATACGCGTCAGTTAGATGCCCTTTTTCCCCTTGTAAACTTAATGTTAATTATAAAGATATAGGGGGGAAATGAGAAGTTGCGTTTCGACTACCTGCAGTGAGACGGTCCCTTTGACTTTTGCAAATTCGCAAAGTGGGATTGAGGAAGTGGCCACGGATTTATATTGAACCATGGCGGCGGGCGCCCAACCCACTGCTTAGACACTTCCTCAAAAAAGGGAGAAAAGTACAGGAATTGGGGGGGGGGGGGAAGGGGGAAACAGGAGAGAAAAATCACGGGCTTTGAAAATGAAACAATAATGCACACGAAGTCAAAGATCGCTTCTACATTTCGATAACACGTTTCTCTGTAAAATATACAATTAAGTCGCCGCTTTCAGACGCCTTTATATCCCGGAATGCGTGAGTCACTTTCACGCAGTGTAAAAAGATAATCTTTATCTTTTAACATTTTCAGTAGCTCACACGTAGTGTTCCGAATTCCCCCTATATTCTTTCCCAATTCAGCTTTTCGCCATACATATCTGCCAACATAGTATATAGTATGTCATTTCCAAAATACAAAATTCTTAGTATTTAGCTGTATATATGACTGGGTAAGCTTTTGTCTGTTGGGAGGGGTCTGACGTTATTTTGACGATTACATTCGCAAGAGTATATTTATACGTTTTTATGTGAAGTAAAACATGCATTTGTGCACTGGGTCATGAATGTTCAATGATGTATTTTTGTTCAATTTTAAGAACTAGTCACTAGTTAAAGGCATGAGCTGAGCCCTGAGATGTGGATGTTCTTGCCTAGTGTTAGGCACTTGTAAATAGATTTCTCTTGCGTATCTAGTAAAATAAATAAAAAATATATTTCTTCAAACATTCGAAAATGCATAACAAATTCTGAAGAGCGATGGAAATTTGACGGTAGCTTTACGTTCCAGCGTTTCAATCTGCGAAAACAAAATAATTTGTAGTCTTACGTTTTGATTGTGAAACGACCAAAGGCTTCTGAATGGCTTGATTTTGCCGCTTTCTGAAACTGTCCTTTATGGGCTTCTGTCGTACAGCCTACAGATTACATCACCATCGCCAGCCTGGTGATAGAATTAAAGCCGCTCTTTCCTCTCATATTGAATAACGTTAAACGTGCCTTACAATCATGCATGTTCTTGAACCTTGTCAGTGTGTTATAAATACTCCGCAATCCCGAGTAGAACATGCTTGTGGAAGGTGTTTGATTCCCTTATTTTAAGTCTTCGCCTTACAGTAACAAGAAGCGGCGTGTTGAAGCATGCATCAGTACTCCGAATTCATTCTTCGAGCTTCCACGTGGGGCGCCTCAAGCAGAAGTGAATTTAGGATTAGGGAGACGCGAACCGATACTGAAATATCGATTCTTTCGGTCAGTATGGTCTCATTTAAAAAAAAAATGGATTCTAATATAAAAGTATCGATTTTCACCCGGCAATTTAAATGTTCATATTACTCAAAGCAGATGCGATTTTAGAGACTCTGGGGGGGGGGGGGGCTAGGCAAAAAACAAAGCCATGCCCTCCCCCACCCCCAGCATGGTAACATTTATTACCTTTATATAACTGTTATGTGTAAATTAAGAATACGAACAAAGAGACTGTAATAGACACAAGACCTTCGTTCTCACTTTTGTGAAAAACAAAATATACAAACAAAGCAGATTTGTAGTTGCAATGTACTATGTAATCAGCCACCCTCAGGGGGGGGGGGGAGCTCCCGGATCGTGGACCCAGGCCATTGCCTGCCCTGCCTGTTCTGTCGCTTCGCCTCTAATTACAAGGAGCAGGATATTAATTAGTAGTGGGCAGGGCTGCCCATAACAGGTGAGAAAGGGGAAGAAGCCCACACACACTGCGATACGAGCCCTGGATAGAAACGAAATCGGACTGAGAAGAAAGTCATTGATTTTAGGAGGCGTTTCTATCGAATCCTGACGGACGAGTTTTGTTCACGCTGGCGGGACTAATTTGCCGGCAGGCAAAACGATACAATGCTTTTTAATCTTCAAGACCATTTTGTCCCAGCAAAAGGCTATGGAGACAATTATTAGAAAGCCAGACACCTAGGTGTATATCAATCATCTACATCCCCCTCTTTACTTACTAACACTACTTGTTGCACTCATGCCACTTAAGTTCAGGGCTCTGAGATGTCGTCCTTTGCAAAAGTCTTGGATATTGTTAGAAGAGTGTTTCAGATAACGCTGTGCATTTTTTCCCCGTTATTTCCACGTGAAGGATTAGAACTTCACCCCTTCTTGCTCACACATGCACACACAAACACTTTTCCTCACACGACACCCTATTCGTCCAGTCCTGTCAGGAAGGTACACTCTGGAGGGAACTCGGTCTATACACTCAAACCCTGGCGTTTGAACGTCAGAGATGAAGTACATGCCCTTGCGTGTAGACGAGTGAGCAGGTCCTTACACCCTCAGCCACTCCTTCCATTCAAGGATGTGTTATGGGAGCCTGTAGGTGAAAGTAAAAACAGGTCAAATAATGGAGCTGGAGATGCATCAGGGGAAAACTAGGCGGCAATTCCAAAACAGAACCAGGACAAAAATATTGCTAGTTCAAGTCTTAGGTAAGGATCTTGCAGTCACCTTCAGCAAACTCTTGGCAAGGCAAGTCATAAGTTAAATGAGATCCATGTTACTTGGCATAGTGGCACCTATTAAGCAACCTGAGAATGTAAATTACCTTGACAATTGTTGCTAAGGAGGGCAACACTCTGGAATGATGTGCATTTATTCATGGGCTGGAAGATCACATGACTGTGCTCACCAGACCAAAGGCAATGGTGCTGCTTCTCAAACAGCTGGATGGGTACCAGCGATCGAGGGCGGTATGCAGCATGAATGTGAAGGTGTATCAGGACCCGAGGGAGGGATGAACGCCACTGCATTGTCCTAGAGCAGCTTTTCCCAATCCGGTCCACAGGGACCCTCAGACAGTTCATGTTTTTGCTCCCTAGGAAGCTGGGAGGGAGCAAAAATGTGGACTGTCTGGCAGAGGGAGCAAAAACATGGACCGGCTGGTAATCCCTGAGGACCGGATTGGAAACACTGCCTTAGAGAAAGATATTTAAGCTGAACTGCTCCAACCGCATAAAGATCTTCAGCCACATATACTGTATATATGACTAAAGCTGAACAAAGCATGATAATGAGGAAGCGCTTACAGTAGCACTCTAAGAGCCGTGCTTTTCCTGGGGAACTCGAGCTACGGCCTTTAGCAGGAGGATCAACACAAGGACACACATTGTGAAAGAAAGACATAGCACACATTCCTCATTACTCCTACCCCCACCATGACGGCATGCTGCAGAAGATGCACCCTGCCACATGGTCGCCTTCTAAAGCGTATCTCTGAGCCCTACATCGAAACAGCATTAAATCCTCCCAAACAGGCTGCAAGGTCTTTTGTGTTACATGTGATTTTTGCTGTGTTCTAACCAATTACTTGTAAACCATGCCCCCCCCCCCCCAAAAAAAAAAAAAAAATCTTGTTCAACATACATACAGACAAAAAAAAAGTGTCAGACAACAAAATATTGAAATCGTTTTTTTATGGCACAAACTAAATTATAAAATATAACAGATGTAAGAGTACAGTTTAGAAAAGGTACAATGGTACACATTCTCAGTATGTAAAGTATAAGTGTGTGTTGTAGTTATTTTTTCAAACATAACAATCCTCTTCAGATTTTTATTTACCATTAATAAAATCATGTACCAGTCCCGGAATTTTATTTGATGGGATGATTCTCAAAATAAATAACATTCAATTTGAACAGACAGTGGCGTTTGCATAAACATCAATTTGATTACTGTTAAGTCTGTCAGTGTTTTTTTTTTTTTTTTAATAATCAGCATCGATACAGGTAGCATTTCATTTAGTATGCAGAATTAATAGATCTTTCTAAATCTTTGTTAAAATGTTGACTTCACAATAATCAGGTTGGGAAAATGTCAGCGATACTGCAGGGTAACAAAAGCAGCAATTGTGTCGTTTGACTTGCTTATTTAATGATCATGTTATTCAAAATCTGTACAGCTGTATGAAAACAATGTTAAGAAGAAGAGAGTCAGTTTTACAGTCATAGTTGCATACATAGAGAACTGTGCAGTGAATGCAGTGTGCAGTTAATGCAGTGTGCAGCAGACCCACAGTACAGGTCCGAGTTGCACTGGGTAACCCCCCGTAATACAACCCAGGACATTTATGATGATAATAATCTCCTTTTATATGTTTCTCTCAAAAAAAATCAACTTAACTTTCTAAAGATAAAGAGCAAAAATGTCTGGAAATTCATTGCAAAAGCAGTAGTGGGAAATAAAGTAAATGAAAATCGTGATTAGTGTTTGAGTGATATTCTGCTCGCCTAAACAGTTTAGGGGAAAAAAACAGCTCTCAGCGACAGACAAAGTTCTGCGGACCTAAAATGTCCCACCATGACTGGGGAGTTACAAAGGAGGAGGGGCTAAAAGCAGAGGAGTCCTTCAGACGGAGACTATCCACCGGCATCACACGGCTCCGTCACCGGCCAGCCAGCCGGCCAGCCGAACACTAAACTCATCGGATAGTCACTGTAAACTCCCCTCCCCCGTTCTACAAACAGCACTTCCATATTCCCTGCAGCCCCTGAATTCCATTCCAGAACCTTCTTTTCATGTGGTTACCGAGGAGAACAAAGCCCCGCGCCCCGCACCCCCCCCCCCCATTTTACAAAATAAAACATGATATTGCTGCTCTCGTGGCCAGTCAAAGGCCTATCAGCCGTATCTGAAACGCTGAAAAACCGGCATCGCGCGGAGGCGTCCGCCCACGCTTCATCGACCCAAGTCATTTCCATGCACCGCTTTCCGTCCATCTGTCCGCTTCCAAATCGAAGAGCAAAATGACGGCTTGACAATCAGCCGACTAAACTACAACGTTAGTAGTGATACATATGGTACTGAGGCTTAAGACAACAGGATAGACGCTGTAATCAAAATATATATATATACAAATAAAAATATTGGTCCACTACACCAGTACAACATTAAAGTGGATTTTTTTTTTGCTTTTTTTGAAACCGGGAAGGGGAAAAATGCTAAACACCAAAATTTGTACGAAAATCTCAATATTAAACCAGAAGATAAATGTAACCAGCTTGTTAATTAATACCTTTTAAAAAAAAAAAAATGGACACCTGCAACATTATATTTCAGGGTGTGTGCAGCACCTGCCCCTATCTCTGGGCAGTCATTACTGTTAAGGGATGTTACTCATCAGCGTCGTGGGAAGAACGTACCCAGCAGACGGGTGCAAGTACAGACAGGTCGGGGGGGGGGGGGGGGATGGGGCACAGTGGGGATGAAAACCTCTCTCTCTCAACGTCTCCGTTGACTGGGACGAAAATAACAAGGACAAGAGGCCAAAAAGGAGGAAAGCCAAACATTGCAGCATTTTCTCTCACAGCTGCACCTCCCCCCTGCTGAGGAGGCGGGTGGTCTCCCCCTCACTGAGACTGGGCTCATCTTCCTCCTCCTCCTCCTCCTCCTCCTCATCATCAGAGTCCTCCTCCTCTGGAGAGTAGTACCCCTCGTGGGCCAGCAGGGGCGAGTCGGAGCAGGGCCCAGGCCCTGAGCATTCTGCGGTGGAAGAGTACACTCCTGGGCCGTCGCTGGAGGAGGGGGAGCCGGGCCGGGAGGGCCGCAGTAGGGGCGTGCGCTCTGTGTCGGCCTCCTCCCTGGCCCCCCTGCCCTCTTCCTCCTCGTCCTCCTCTTCGGATTCCGTGTCTGGCTGGATGACGCGTTGCTTACACACGGGACAGGTCTTCTTTGTCTGGGTCAGCCAGGGATCCACACACCTGCAGTGATAGGCTGGGAGGGGAGGGGGAGCACACACTCTCAAGGTGGGCACTAGGTGGCGTGGCAGTTAAGGCACCTAAGCTGCTTCGGAAACATCTCCAGCCATATAGCAGGTACTGTTATATAGATGTCTGGCAAACAAATATATTACTCTCCGTTCCAGGAAGTCATATTGGAACTGATAGGGATAGTGGTTTACAATAGACAGGGACAGATTAATATCTCTGGGGGCCCTAGGCTGATATCCACCACCACCCCCAAAAAAAAAAAAAAAAAAAAAAAAAACAGGACACCAAGCTATTTTTAGCTTGGGGAGAATTCATAGAGAATTAAAACAATGTAATAATCTTTTAATCAGCATTCAAGATACGGGTGGTAAAGCTTGTTAAACAGGGTGGGGCGGGGTGTGAGCAGATTGCACTATTTCATGTTTCTAAAAGTCCCAGAGTCTTGTTCGCGTTGCCTGTTTATGACCTCTGACCCCTGCCTCAGGCCCCGCCCAGTCCGATAAGCGAACCGCTCCCACCTACTTGCTCCGGCTCCTGGGTGGAACTGGGAGTAGCTGGTTCCGCTATGTCTACGGCAGCTGGTGAGCGAGGGACACAGATCTTACCATGGGAGCAGGGCAAAATCCTTAGCTTGTCCCCGTCCTCGTACTCGTCCAGGCAAATGGCGCACATGTCATACTCGTCACCTGTGAGAGAAGGACAGAGGGGAGAGCTGAGGACTAGCAGGTGACAGGAAGGGGGCCCCTCTCGCTCCCACACCTGAAAACGAAGAATCCCTACTGCTCCCGTACAAACGCAGCGGGATTGACACTGCAGAGATGCTGCCAGATGCAAATCAGTATCATTTTACATTTACATCTTATTATGTTTTTAACCAAGTGATGTACGGAGTCAACCAGCGCCTAGAGAAATTGGGGGTTAGGGGCCTTGCTCAGGGGCCTGATGGGGACATCAGTCTGTCGACCCTGGGATTTGAACCGACAACCTTCCGATCTCGGTATTCTAACTACCTGAGCCACCCACCCACAAGTGTCTATATAAATACATATATGTAGATTGTTATCATTTCCCCCAGACACAATTTACAGTGCAGCTTAATGCATATATATGCATAAATATGAATATATTAATTATAATAATTTCTCACAAAGCTGAAACAATGCAACTCTCACTGAGATGTTACTGCCATGCACGAATGCCTCCCAGACATCCAGGCATGCACGCACATGCACGCGCACACACACACACACACACACACCGATACACGCTTATGTGCACATGCAACCGGACCCTGCAGTGTGACATGGCTTGCCGACTCGATGATGTCTGGGAACCTTTTGAGCACAAATTATGGGAAAGAGGGAAGAGAACCCCGTGGGGCCACAGGGATGGGTGGGCAGAGAAGAGACTGACCAAGGTAAAATGGAAATAGTCATGCAAAAACGCCAAGAATACAAGCACGGTATGCAAATCCACTGCGGTCTGCGTGTCAAAAATAGGTCTATAATCTAAACCACTTCTGCTGTGTCACGTCACATCGCAGGGCTCCAGTCAGCCAGATACAGGCCGGCGCTTAAGGTAACGAGGCGATTAAAGAGAAGAAAGCAGGCAGCGAGTAAAGACAGGAACCCGGAGGCAGAGGGAGGCAGCAAAACCAGATCCAGTGAGCTTCAAACAGATGGACGGGCCTGCGCTTCTGCTACTCCCTGCCAAAGCAACCGCAGAAAGTTGTTTTCAGAAGGATATTCATATAATAAACAAAGGCTGACTCCGCCCACCAGCTCCCAGAAGCCCTCAGGAATTCCTGTCCGTCGACATTCCTCCGCATAACTGTTCAACGGGCATGTGACGAGTGAGACATGCACCTCATCCAGACAGCTAGCCTTAACCGGAGGGGCGCTGCTCTCGTTCATTACCACAGACATCATACCGACACGAACCTGGGAAAGCTGTTAGCGATTAGCGCAGAGGGCTAAGACATGGTGCCGGTTAAGCTGGCTTCTTGCCGGCTATGGAGGGGTTTCCGAACTGGGGGACAGACGCAGCCACGCATGTCAGCTCATCGGCGTCAGTTATGCGATTGGGCCCAGATGTCCGTCTCCGCAAAGCAGCTTTAACGAAACGTTACTGTCCGATGATAATAGTACCAAAACAATACAGGAAGTCCTCCCGGGCTTTGGCATCTAACATCTTTGCAAGTAAGGCAGGAACACAGCTATAGCGATGACGCAACTGCAAGAATGAGGAAGATGTTCCTTCAGAGATGCTCTTTGGGTTCTCACATGCACCTCGGACTCGACGCAAGAGTAACTGCCGATGGTTTTTGGTCACTACATCAGCACGAGGAGTAGCAGGTGCCAGGCAGGGTATGGAATCAGAACCCAATGGCCACACGTTCAATGTTTTATCTGCTCAGATCCACAAGGTTCCTCAGCTGATTTCTCTCTCTGTGCTTCATGTTCACGACTGACCCAGAACCCAGGGCACTTCTCTTCCCTTTAGGTCCTCAAATCATGATGTATTCTGAAAACAAAAACTGAACGGCAACCTTTTAAGAGTGGAGATTATCTGGGCTGCTCTGGAGGACCTCTGAAGAGGCACGGGAGCAGCTAAACATAGCCGAGGTCTTCCTGTTACGTCATACAGTCTCAGAACGGCTTCCCGAGGCTCAAACTCGCCACGCTTACAGATGCGTGCAGGTATCTCACGTTCCTTTACGCTGCTCGGCCACAAAGGAGACTTGTATCTCCTGCTGCCCATCATACGTCCGACACACAGATTAGCTGATTTCCTTATCTGAAGAGATTAAAAATAAACAAAGGTGTTTGTTGGGCCCCACAGAAGCCACTGGCCAAACAGGAAATCAACGCCACGCGGCTTCCTGTTTACCAGAACGTTCCCGCTACGTGGGACTTCACAGCTACCAGTATACAGGAGCATGTTTATGAGAGTACGTGTCCAGAAATGGACAGCTCCCCATCCAGGTTGTCCATGCCTTGTGCCCCGTCTTTCCCAAGAATGATGATTTAGGATATTAATATGACATCATCCCCATCTCTATAGGAACTTTTTCACCACAACAAATAACATACTTTTGGTACTTTCCCTTCCAGTCGAGTACCAGTACCAAAAGATCCAGTACCAAAAGTGCCAAACCAGCTTGAGTATTTCTTTGGTACTTCAGAACTTTGGGGTGAGACTTGAAATGCTTTCTTTGTCGAATGCTCATGCAAATAGCCTGCCTCTGAAACACAATACAACTGCAATCTTGAAAAGAGTTGCAAACTCAGAAAACAATAAAAAAAAAAAAAAGTTAAAAAAATATATATTAATTGAGATCCGGTTAGAAAAACAGATACAACAAAAAGATCAGGATGGCATAACAAAAAAATGTAAAATGTATTATAATACTTAATATAATATATAGCGTGTTATCCTAGCAATGTTATTGGGTACATAGTGCAGCAGAAAAGCGCTCTATGTGAGCACTGGGCGGCTGACAAACCTGGTTTGGCCTGATTCCTACACTCTGTGCCCAAAGCCATTATTTTTGTAAGCTGGACCACAGCCAGAGACGAATCCCGGGTCAGTAACGGGAAGACAGCTGCCCTCTGCTTCCCGATTCCTCCTTTTTGTGATGTTTTGCTAAACAGGAAGTCTTGTGGAACTCCCCTACATTTTTTGGTTTTGTCCTTAAAACAGGAAAGTATGCACTAAAAATCTGGGGAGTTGTTTAAAAGCTTAAAACTCTGCATCACACGGCTCTGTGACACACCACTGACACACGGTCATGTGATTCCTCAGAATCCCCAAAACGGTACCTTACAAACCATGCAAAAGCCAAGATCATTGCAGTGCACAGTGAAAAACAATAAAAAATGTGCACAAACTTGATGGGAAGGATAAACATATCGAGGGCAGGACAGTACAGGTGAGAACTGGGCAACAGGAACATGAAACAAGGAACCATGCAGGATATTGCATGTTCCCATAACTAAAAGTGACTAGCCAAGCCTGTTCTGTCCGGCCCCTGCTAACTGCTGATTGGCCAGTGTTACGATGATTGACATGCAGTACGGGGATCTGGATAGGATGCAGGCAAAGCTGACAACAGGGATTAAAGAGGAACTGAAAATGGGCAGAGTAGGGGGGCATTTAAAAATGAAACCAACAAGAAGGAAAATAAATTTCTAAAAAATAACTAAACAACAAGACCATACAAAAAAAAAACGACAGGGAGGGCAGAGCTTACTGACAATAAGGCAGTCAGTTTGGAAGCATGAACCACTGAGGAAAAGACTACTATAGTGTCAGTTCCCACAGGATTAAATTAACCAAGTCTGCCTGCTCGATCTCTGAAGTTCACTCTCAACGCCTCAAAACGTGTTGAAAGGCAGGAAGTTTCCCCAAACATGCTGCTGAGTGAAGAGCTGAGAGCACTGGAAGCTCAGAGCTCAGCGTCAATGTTATCTGCTTCTGTCGGCAGGGTTTGAAGCTAAACACCCGGTGGGGCTCCTGTCAAACTACTGTGAGCGGAGAGGACGGCTTCGAGCCCGATAACACAGAAGGCAAGACGGATGCTTTGTAACAGCGCCATCTGCTGGAGGGAGGGCTGAAGTGATGAAGGGACAGCAGCTGTGGAACGCGACAGATATTGGAAGACACTTACCCTTCTTGAACTTATGGACGGGGATCTTCTTCAGCTGCTCCTTGGTCAGCCGGTTCCTCCTGGCCCGTTTCCTGTGCTGTACGCAGCGCACGATCTGCACAGAGGGGAGGCAGGGATGAGGCAGCGAAATGACCCTTGCATGACCTCCCACCGTCACCCCTGACAACGGCATTCCACAAAGGGCACTCGCCGACAAATACAACCCGCAGGTACTGGTGTCAGGTAAAAACAGGTGTCAAATATCAGCCACTCTGACACAGGCCCCGTTCATGTGGCTACCGAAATTATACAATTTGCCTTTTTTATCCAGCTATTTTGAACTTATCCGGCTTTACTTAGCTCAATAGATAGCATTGCTGTTTCACAGCCCCAGGGTTCGAATCCCGCCCCCACTGGAGGCCGGGCGCTTCGTGTACAACCTCTGTGTTCATACGGGCTTTCTTACCTCACTCCAGCTGCCTGGCTGACTGGTACCTAAAATTTCCCATGATGCATTTCTGTGTGTGTGACCTGGGAAGGCCTGGCATCCCACACAGTGTCCCCGAGTCATCGAATTACTAAAACCAGCCCCAGGCTCACTGTAACACTGTACCAGTGACCCCGTGCAGTGAATATTCGCAGCTAATTTTCCATACAGCACAAGCCTGGAGAATTTTAATAGCGCTCTCCGGTTTCATTAATGACCCTTATTTGATGAGTCACAGGTCACTGAGATGATACCAGAAGAAGGGGCAGCTCCAGTGCGTTTCCCAGACAGAACTAGCCGAAACGGCACGGAGAGCAAAATGACGAGGTCGCGCGCGTGAAAAATGAGAAGGCGTGCCAGACGACGGCTCTTACCAAGATGGTGACCATGATGAGGATGATCATTCCCATGACTCCGGTGAAGGGGATGAGGTAGTAGATGAGAGGGAAGGTGAACTCGGGCCACAATATCACATAGGACCTGAACGCGGGACGAGATTCATAGTGTGACCTCTTCAAACCAGAGGATTGTCCAGTAAGCTCCAGATCAAGGAACGTTGGCCCCGACAGAACCTCTAGCGCAGACGAAAGCTCAGAGAACATTCAGCGGTCCATGTTCACAAGCAGCATCTCTACCCTACCAGCCTTCACCTTAAAATACCTTTGTTTAACTCTGATTCCTTGCCTACATCTAAGTCAGCTAAGTCAGGGGTGGGAAAACTTATCCACAAAGGGCCAGTGCGTTTGTAGGTGTCTGGGATGACCTTTAGGTCAGCTGTTCAAACCCAGGTGTGAGAACACTTTAGCCAATCAATCCTCTAATTGGTCCGTTAATTAATAATCTAATCTTGTGGATAAGATTGCCCATCCCTGATTTAAGTCCTGGAGCAACATCAAACATCAAAGGCCCAGCTAAGGGGGTGGAAATCAAAACATCAGCTCAGCTAAGACTATGACATCATCACGAGTGCCGACAAAGAAGAGTCTGTGAGGTCACCCATCAAAGGCCGCTTATGACACGCCGCGATGTCACAATGAGACCTCACAGACTCCGAAGCGTGCGCCGCCACGGGCGGTCTTACCCAGCCTCGGGGATAATGTACTCCTTCAGGGACAGGAAAGCGGAGTGGCTGGTAAACACAGAGGGAATCTCGATCTGCCCTGAGATGGTATCTGAACAGATAATGAACACAGAGGAGGAATTTATAGTCCAGACCCACAAGGACACATTTTGACGGTGATGATGGATAAACGCGCTCAGGTTATGCCCTGGTATGCCAGATTTGGTCTGTGCAAATAGAAATAATGGTCTTTGGTAACGGGCTTGATTCTATGACATGTGCCGATCTTAAATCTCGAGGCATCGTCCCCAGGTATTTATGAGGAAAAGCTCCCCAGCAATGGGGGAGGGCCAGCTCACCGTTGTCGGAGGCCATGTTGAGCAAGGAGTCCGAGTGCACGTTGTACACAATGGCGGCGCTGTAGCCAGCCTGCTCGGCATGCAGAACCTGCCGTACACAAACCCGTTTCACATGGGCGCTTTACGCACACGTGCACCCGCACGCACGCACAGGCAGAGGACGTGTAAAAGCGAGGTGCGTACCTTAATGTCGAAATTGCAGTCAAAGCGCCTGATGATGACGATGTACTTGGTGACGTTCCTGTCGAAGGCGCGCGGGGGCGGGTCGATGGGGACGCAGGCATTGAGGGGGTGGGATTCCACCAAAATCCCCTGAGGGACAGGGGGAGAAAGATTGGAGGGGCATCCTACGGAAGCCCGGCGGGACAATCTGCACGGCGTTCCTGCAGGTTGACCTCAGTCCGCCGCTACACAAACAAAGCAACATTCCACCCCGCCCCACCCACTCACCATCAAGCCGTCTCTGGGCAGACGGCCTCCAAAGAAAGAGGGCTGGTCCTCAAACACCATGGAGGTGCTGTTGCCACCGTGCTGGGCGGGATGTTACAGGAGGGTTAAATGCGTGGAAAAAAATGCCTGTCTCGAGGACAGATCTGCAGAGAGCTCACCAGATTTAGGCTTGTGCACGTCAGTGAGAGTTTGACACGTGCACACACACAGAAGTTACTGGATAGTTGAGTCTTTTCTTGTAAAAGAACAAATAAACCCCCCCATTGTGGTTGAGTTATTGAATTAACTATGCAGCAGAAGCTTTTATACAAAGCCATGTACATTTTGAAAAAGCAGGATCAACTTCCCTGGAACCTTGCTCAGGGGCCCAAAGGTGAAATTACTCTGCCGACTCTGGGATTTGAACCGACAACCTTCCGATTACAGGTACAGCATCCTGACCCAGATAGCCAGATATAATCTTAAGGAAATAATTCTTTAGTAAGGAGTTTGCAAGGCTGGGATACTGCTATCATACCCTACAGCAAGGTAATGAAGCAGAATTTCTGTCGTATAACAACCTGCCCCATATATAAGTAACACGTGAAAGCTGTAAGTGTGTAAATCACTCAGGAACAGGAGGAACTCACAGCGTAGATGGAGGAGTGCACTGTAGGGGGCGCCACCATGCAGCAGAGGGCCCCAACCAGAGCGGTCAGCTGGGCACCCCTGCTACCCAGGGGCGACATCCTGCACTGGTGTCTGGTGGCTGGGGGCGGCAAAGAGCAAGGCCTGGGGTGGGCGACACATGACACGTTAGCACCTGTGCTGTAAGGAAGGGGGGGGAGGGGGTCTCCCTGGGCTTCCAGTGACTGTGAAATACGCACAGCAGAGAAGGACATTTCTAAAAACGAGATCAGCCAAAGATCCCTATGTAAACGGGGAGCCGTTCTATAAGGGCCCTTGGGGGAGGATCTATATTTAAAACAAACTGAGCCCAACAAAATGCAAGGTGTGACTCCCCCCTCTGACATGCGTATTTAACGAGTGCTTCGAGACGTCGGCTGCAGTGACTCAGGGCAAACTGCCGCTACAGCATTCCGAGACTCCTCTCCGTAACCGGAAACCGGGGGGGTCGGGGGTTTACCTGGAGTTGGTGGTGACCTCAGGAGGCTTTGAGATGAAGGTTCATCTGCACTTGGTCTGTCAGAGAGAGAGACGGGCCATTTAATGCCAGGCCAGCGTAAGCCTAGCAGACTGTCGCTATACTGACTGAACGAGGCTTGGTAGGATCTCTGTATGAAGAAAAAAAAAACACTAGAGAATTTATAACGTCGGCATTATGCTTTTTGCAGAGTGTATATCAAGGGAAACAACTTGCTGTAGACCAAAGAAAAAGCATAATGTGGCAAAATTAAGACAGAACCTTATTGGTCATATCCAGACCAAGTTATTGAACCAAAACCAAATGCACAAATATAGTGGATCAACTTCAAGATAAGCTCAGTCAATCCACTTGTTTATTGCCCAAATCTAAATATAAAATTATGTCAAGCGCAATACATGTCAGTTTCTGCAAAGACACCAATTCTTCAGGTATGACGGTCCGTTCATCTGTACTACTGAAATCTGACTCTCCTCAAATAGTAACAATTAGATTAATATAAAAAGTAATTGCAAATGCAGTCCTGAAAGTGAAAATCATCGGGTTTTTAGATCTTGCGGGTGTCTCACAGGGGTTGTTTACTTAAATTATGTTGGTAGAGGTGGTGAACAGCACAGCTCAGAGGCCAACCCTCAGAAATTCTTTTTAAACTGGCCTTAATCGAACTAAAATATAAGCAAGAACTGTTTTTTTCCTGATCCTCTGGTTCCTTCACCAGTTTCCTTTAGCCAGGATCTCACACGCGCTTCCAGCCACAAATAGGGGCTCCTCCCTGACCTTTTTTACTTAGAAAGGCACCGACAAAATCCGTTTTACCGTCACCGATTAAATCTTCCATTTATTATTTTACGCCAGATTGTTTTGCATGGAAAGCCTCCTCCAGACGCTCCTAGTGTGACTGTGAGTCGGGTCTCGCCGGGCACTTTTGGATAAAACAACATATTTTTTCGCACCGCTGGAAATGAAAACACAGGACTCCATTGTGCAGCTAGCAACAAGATCAGTACTATTCATAAACATCTTAAGGCTTTAACAAGCCGGTGATAAAATTCATTTCGGATATATTTCTTTAGAGAACTGAGCAGTACATTGTTCATTTTTTGGCACTACATGGGACATGGGTTTTGATGCATCGCACATTGAAGCACAGCTTGGTAGACGCCACCACAATTTTCATGGTGCCGATTCAGACTTAATTTCTACAGTTACAGATTGATGGACAGGGGGGCTGAGTCTTTACTTGGGGAGGGGGGCGAATATGTATAATATAAAAATATATTCATGACTTAAGCCGATAAATACACATTTATTTGGAGGGGGGACGCTAAAAACATTTTTATGAGGACTAAAGCCCCTCTAAAATAGGCCTAACGACGCCCCTGCAATACCAGGTAAATAGCTGGCTTACCCAAGTACAGAATTATCACAGCTGTGACTAGCTAGAAATTTTAAAGGACAGTACGAAATTTTAAAGAGGTCAGACAGATGACAATACATTAATCACAATGCAGGCACACACCTATCAATGGTGTAGACACTTCTTAGGACAATAAACATTCAAGGCTGGATAAAAGTCCTTACCTGGCTGCCGGACAACCGAAACTAAAACCATACAAAGAACCAACGTACTATAATGTCGTATTTTAGAAGCAAACCAAGCCCCGAAAAGCCCAACGGCGCAGCGGTCGGCTAGCGTGCTATCCATTTACACACATTTACACACACACTCGTATGAACTCGACAGGCGTAAAAGCGGCACGGAGGCGGTGTAAAGAGGCGACTTTCGCCTGTCAGCGCCATTCGGGCTGTCCGCTAAAACCTGAACTTTCAGTAGCTAGCTACCTTGTTAGCTCCGCTCAGTGGGTCCTGGCTGCTTCTTCCAGACGCTCCTCTGCTCCCCAGACAGTCACACGAATCGTAATGCTTGGAGTACTTATAAACGATGTTGAAATGTAGTTTTATGCCGTGACCAGTTATTTTTATTAATTTCTGTTTTTAGTATAGATCTGATTCTTCCGTCCTCCGGTTTCCTTGTTTACGGGCCTCCGGCCAATGGCTGTACCCAAATCTCGGACATCGCGCGTTGATAGGACTCGAGATGCGAACTGGTCCCGCCCCCTTTCGGGCTGACCCGTGATTGGGTGGGGCGTCGCGTCCGGTTTCCGGTTTCTCCCTGTTGTATGGGTTTCTGTCACGGTGTGTAATGTGCGGGAAACACGGTTATCGTATCTCCTTAAGCGCCGTGCATCTTATTCTTGATAACCACAATTGATTTTATTAAGCAGACGTTTTTGTTCAACATACGGTCGAGGATCGGAGAACAGGGTCAAAAGTGTCCTTGTTGAAACTGAGAGTTATATTACTTTAAGAGCCACAGCATTTGAATTAGCAAACTTCAGATCACATAGTTCTAATCCACAGGTTCCCATCCAACCCACAGCTCTACTTATGTTAGCATTCATTGGAAATCTTATGACTATCTATTCATAATGCCTATTCATATAAATACGAGGTAGGGCTGCATTTACAATAGCAAAAATTTGCTAAAGTCCTAGGACTCTGTGCTGTACCCTAAAATAATGTATTATATAAGTAAATATCAAGCTATTACAGGAAATATAACCTTACCCCAAGCTAAGCAAAAACATATACACCACAAACAGTGTCAGTGACACTGAGATGAAACTTTAGTCCTGGAATTAAAGATGGTGCACACATTTATCTAATAATTGCTACATTAAAAATGCAAACTGTAACCACTGAACCCAAAGTGGCAATGTACCTCTGCGACAGTTCTACTTTAGGAAGCATATAATTTCATTTTAATTCCAGTAATCTTTTCTTTTTTCATTTCAAGAAAACTGAAGATGAAAACTATACAGGC
>JAODJW010000063.1:26878-37967 GCA_026777045.1 Hyperopisus bebe
GCATATAATTTCATTTTAATTCCAGTAATCTTTTCTTTTTTCATTTCAAGAAAACTGAAGATGAAAACTATACAGGCTTTAACCAGTTGAGTTGTTTCTTTCTATTTCGCAAAACATGGTGAGTTTTTATACAAATGCAGTATTGGACCAGGGCCCTGATTCAGTTCCAAGTTGTAGGGTGGGCCATATAGGTGTCTCTGGAGGGAGGGCTGTGTGAAAAATATATATATTTAACACCAGCAGTCAGACCACCAAAGAGTGTATGGCAAGAGAACAGAAGACACTGTCATGGTGGCTCTCTCCCATAGAGTCACTATGAACAATGTTCTTTTTTTCCCCAGCAGCTCCTTCTCATGCCACTTGTGGTTCAGACTAAATCAACTAGCTACTAAGCAGGTTTGAGCCTGGCCAGTACTTGGATGGGAGGCCAACTAGCAAAGCTAGGTTGCTGCTAGAAGAGATGTTGGTCTGGCCACCAGAGGAGCCCAGCCTATGGTCAGTGTGGATCCCAAAACCTCGGTACAGTGATGGAAACAGTGTTATACAAATGGTGCCATCCTTCAAATGAGATGTAAAATCAAGCTCCTGATGCTCTGAGGTCATGAAAGATCCCTGGGCATCTTTTGAAAGAGTAGGGGTGATACCCCAATGTCCTGACTAAAATTGCCCGTGTAGCCTCCCCATCATCCCCCATATCCAACTGGTGAATCCTCTCCCAGCCTTTCACCACCTTAGCTATGGTGTGATGAGTGTACTGGTGCAGAATGGCTGCTGTTGCATCATTCAGGTTGGTCCTTCAAATGGCTCCCCAATGGTTCTGTGAAGTGCTTTTGGTGTCTAGAAAAGCACTGTATAATAACGTTCATTCAAAATTTGTTCCTTCCTAGCCTAATTCCCACTTATGACTTTAATTTTCCATTTAAAGGTCACTAATACGGAGTTTTAAAAAAAACAATATCACATAACCACAAACAGTTTATTCACCCACAATAACGTCACACAAGGACACAGCTCCGGAACATGGAAAAAAGCCAAAACTATAAAATGCAGATTAAGGCAATCACCTTAAAAACAAAACGTTGTTTCATTTCAGGACAAATAGGAGCCAATTTCATTCTAGTAGGACTTCATTTAATGTAGTACAGTACTGTGAAATCGGTTTCCCGAAGCTTCACGTCGTTCGGAGTAACTCCATTCATGGCTTTATACATTTTTTGGTAGATTTCTTTATTTTTCAGTGATCGTTTTATTTTGATCGCTGTGGCAGCGTTATTACCTATCATGATGTTACTATATACGTTTCTCAGGTGGCAGCGGAGAGGATTAGACAGTTTTCTGCAACACTTACATCGTGGAACATACACAATATGGTCCGTAAAATACAGGCTGGTAGTTAGGTTATGTAAATACAGTGCCTAATACAGATCAGTCTGAGCTCCGGCGCATCCCCTACCTGAAACGCTACACCCAATAAAATTAAACTTAAAATAAAATTCAGTTACACTTTGGAATACAAACTGAACTAAAGAAATGTACATTTATAAAATCGGCTGTGTAGCATGATTTTTTAAAATATACATCCGCATGAATTAGTACATTTCGCTTACGTGACTTTTGATTTCAAAGGGCAAACCGCACCACAACCGTGCGATAAAATCCACTTTTTGGCTACTAAAATAGATTAGGTTATCTTCTGGATCGTTACACTCATCAAACAGAAGACGTATGTCTTACAGTTTGATATAACTAACAGGTATCGATAAAAATACTGCATTGTTATGTATTTAAGTACTTTATAGCACATTATCGTTTAAGACCTGATTTGTGTATGACGTCATCCAAAGTCAGCGCGCGCCGGCTCCTCAGCGATTGCAAATTAAGCACTTGGTAAATATCTTGAATTTTCGATATTAAAGTAGCCGTAAAGTTGAAAATTGCCCTACGAGTGAGAAGACGCTAAACCCAAAAAGAAATAATAACCATCATAAAAGTAATAATAAAAAAACAGACAACTATCAGCAATCTAAAATCAATATGGGAGACACGGCTTTCCTTTCAGGTCTTCTAAGCCACCGTGCTATAGTGTACTATTGCCACCAGGGGTCGCTAACACAAACATTTCAAGAACAGTCACAACCAAATTCAAAACATGGTTAATAGAATGAATACACCTGCTTAAAACTGGAACATCTTAAGACTACCATTATTTCAACTGGATACTGCGTAATGATGTATATTCCGTGGTAATTCATTTAAAAACTTTGAACCAGAATCAAACACTAGAGAGGAGAGACCAGGGGATTGTTCCCACTGGCCCACTGACGTCAGAAACTAAAAGTTTGGAACATGAAGTGGAAGACGGCACACAAACTCCAGCGCAGAGACCGGACGGATCACAGTACAGCAGCAGCGGCGGGCGATGCAGGGCCCGCCATACCAATGCTTTGTACGTACCGTACGTGTTTCCTTAATTCACAGCTCTTAAATTAGCAAAGTTTACTAACTATTAAAACCCTTGTTCTCGCTACCCTGTTCGCTTTTTCTCACACTCTTTCTCCCGCACACCGCTACGCACGCACATACGCACACACACACACACACACACACATCACGATAGGCTGCTGCCGCTGCCGTCTGCCGCCGACTCTTCGCCCTCCTTCTTCTGCCGTTTCTTAGCCCGGATTTCGTTCATCGCCTCCTCGATGGAGCGTGTGTCCCTCTTATTGGCCACAGGCACTGGAGCGAACGACAATAAAATAGAAAGAGACACATAAACAAATCAGCAAAGACTGAAGTAATACTCGGGTGGGGTTAGTTTTTAACAGGGGATGTAAAGAAGTACATGCAATTGCATTAAATGCGTTATGGATGCATGATGGATTAAATGCATTTTAATCCAGCGTGAATCTACCATGTCCGTAATTATTACAAGCCTCCACACCAAATTACCCTCTGCATTTCGGTGAATACAGACCTCTCTCTCGATAATAAGAGTCCAGTCCTAATTATCATCGGCAATAAGGTCATGTGAACAGTAAAAGAGGACAGAGGCCACGGTGACACTGACCACAGCCGTATGCGCGGTTCGCCTGCAGTGTGTGCGCGGCGTCTTTGGCCGCCGAGGTGCCGATCAGGTGGCTGTACTTGTCGCGGTAGTTGGAGCTGGGCGAGGCCGCCCGCTTCTGGGTCTGGCTGGCCTCGTGCTCCTCCAACACGGCCTGCTCCTGCAGGGGGGAGAGGAAGGGGAGAGGCGGCTACCACCAGGTGGACTGGAGACCACTAACCGAGATGGGCAAGAATATGGCAAGTAATTTATCCATTTATTTATTTTCATTCGTTTTTTTGTTTATTTATAGTAAAGTTTAATAATCCAGAGGTGGAAAGTTCAGGTTCAGAAATGACAAATCCAGACCATGACTTTGTTTCAACCAACCAAATGAGTTTAAGTAAAGAGTCACACTCACAGAGTACTCAACTGGTTGGTTGAAACAAAAGCCCCCATAGCCCTGAGCAGCATAAGTAGATAGAAGGTGGATGATTCTGAGCAACTTGCCTTTTCAAAGCCCATATATGCTCTAATTTTTGACTTAAAGTGCTTTTAAAAGAGGAACCAAATACTGCTCTTATCTAAACAGAATGTTTTGGATACCAGTCTATTGGCAACTGTGTTATTCTCTGTCTCATGCAGGGGGTGTTTTGTGGGGGGTATGAGGATGTGTTTGACCTTCAGTCTACGCCTCTGCTCCGCCTTTTGGGGGTCCCATTCCTCCCCCTTCCGATAGGCTTCGAGCTCCTCGTCTGACGGGGCGAACTCCTGAGCGGGAGAAACACGCCATCAGACCGACAGACGCAGCCTCGCACGTTCCCAATAGGTCCCGGCAGAAAACACAAGGAGCTTCTACCTTCTTGAATATCATGACGTATCTGCTCTCCTCGTCCTCGCCGAACGAGAATGACGTCAGTCCGGCAACTTCCGCTACGTCATGCCTGCCAGACAGGGAGGAATGTTACAGCTGTGCAGAAAATGTAGTTTCCACGCATTTAAAGCCTTAAGGCTGGTTCGTACTCCTCCACGCATGCACAATACTCACGCATCCGCCCTGTGTATACAGACACAGCAACGTTCATACTTCTCCAGTCAAGCTGAGCACTTTCCACATGTGCACTACGTAACGCAGAGGAAACGCATTGTGCCCATGCGCACAACGTAACGTAGAGGAAATGCTTTGTGCCCATGCGCACAACGTAACGTAGAGGAAATGCATTGTGCCCATGCGCACAACGTAACGTAGAGGAAATGCATTGTGCCCATGCGCACATTGCGTACTCGCTGCCTCCTTCCACCACGGATATTGAGGAGAAAGTGCTTGTGCATGCGCAGGGTGTCCAGAGCTGCACATACACTGTCTGCTCAGACTCAAATTTGGAGTGCAGCATGTGTTCGTCCACGAAGGGACGCTATGACGTAAAACGCATCGTAATCCCTGTCAGGACTGGACTGGGATTAGAACGCAGAACAAGCAAAGTAATGTGATTACAGTGCATGGTGATGCTGCAGTAGTGGTCATGGGCTCATCTTGAACCACCCTGGATCTTAGCTAGCACGGCAAGCAAGTAGCTAGCTTAGCATCAAATGCTAGCATTTCCTGTAACCTTCATAGCTAGCTATCATGATAACCGACTATCATGAGGAGACTAGCTAGTTTGATGTCTGCTTTTTATTTTGATGCCGACTGGCTGATGCTAGGGCTTAATGATTTACAGTCCTTCTCTTGCAGATTTTCTGTGCATGATTTATCCTATTCTTCCCCCTGTTTTGGAGCTACCTTCATTTGTTCTTTTTGACTCTGAGCTTGCAGGTCCACAAACCTATTATGCCAGATAACCAGTCCAGGCCATGCAAACGCAAGGAGATTTGGCTGCAAATCTTTTGCATGCGTCATTATGCATTATTTTTTTTGTAGATATCAGCCAAGCTGAGTTATATTGGATGCAAGGGTTCTGCAAACATGGTGTTACGTACAGGATACTCCTCTCGATCTTCCCCATGGGGCTATACTTCTTCTTCTGGACACTGCTGTCCTGGATAAAGTCCGACACCTCTTTCTCCATCTAAGGCCAAAGACAGACACCTTATTAATGACACATTTGTGACAGTCTGGGCAGAGCTGGTATACTTTAGAGCAGGAGTCTCTAACCCTAGATTTGGAGAACTCTGGGTTGTGTCTCCCAATCTGGTCATCAGACACCTACAGAAAGTCCGCGTTTGCTCCTGGCAGGGAGCAAAAATGTGGACCGTCTGATAGGGAGCATAGGGGTAGCAAAAACTTGGACCGGCTGTGGGTTGCCCAAAGACCAGATTGGGAAACACTGGTATAACATCTTGGTTTACTCATTTCCCATGACAGTTTATCTTTCAACCATCTTTCATACCCTGCTTCTTAAGTTCACCTACTTCACCATTAAGCTACATCAAATCTTGCAACTTCATGGAGGCGTCCATCTATCTGATCTTGGGTACAATATATGCAGACATTTGGGGCACTTTGATTGGCCAGTTCACAGCTAGGTTACTAAACTGTAGTCCTGCTTCAAGGCTATGAAATTACAGCCCCATGGGGAGTGGGGGGTGTAACTACAGAAGAATTTCCAACTCCCATTACATCACTGCAACCTCAGGAAGACAGTTCAGTCAGGATGATTAGCTGCATCAGTTCATTCCTCAACTGCAACAAATATCTCCTAGACTTGCCCCTCCTGGCCTGTAATTTAATAACCCTGTGTTATAGAAATCTGATATTTACTGTAAACAGTTATCCATCATACTAATCATACATTGAGTGTTATCCATCTTCCACCCGCTTAACCTGGTCAGAGTGACAGGGCAGCTTGAAGCCCATATCAGTCTCAGTCTCTCTCTCTCTCTCACACACACACACACACACACACACACACGCACACGCACACACACACACGCACACAAGACCCCCAACCCTGGAGGAGGTGACAACTAACCATTAAAAGGTAACAGCAATGATTTGTTTGTTTTTCTAGCGTTCTGGAACCTTAACTTAAAGTATTAATCTGTAAGTAACCAATGAGGCCAATGAGTACTAAGCAGAAAAGTAAAGTGTAGTTTCTTACTCGTTTTCTGAAATCAGCTTTCTTTTTCTTTTCGTCTTCCTGCATTTTCTTCATCCTGGCTGCCTGCTCTGGAGTGAGAAGCAGAAAACGTGTTTTCCCCGTCAGTTAAACCAGACTGCCCCAAGCAGTTCAATGTATCCTTAGTTATTGAAAACAAATCATTTGCCTCTTGGATTACAAGATGATCTAGGATTGAATTCGAAGGAAAAGGTTACGGCAGCGTATCTTACGCAACCCCAATTACTTATCTAGCTATGCATCCGTATAAATATGCTGTTGTGAAATGTGTGAACTCAGGATTATAAAATATGCAAACCAAGCATCCATAATAAAGATACAATTCGATATTATGGGTCGAGCATTTTGTTTAAAGATCGAGACGCATGGCTCGCAGTTTGGTAAATTTGGCAAGCATAAACTGTTATTGTTTATGGTCAACAGGCAAACAAAACAGGCACGTAAGACTAAATTACAATCTTCAATAATACACAAAAATAAAAATAAATACACAGTACAGTTCCACCAACAATTGGAACGGTCTGTACAATTTGGAACATGCAAATTTATTAGCGTGGTAATATTAATGAGAATGACTCAAAGTTACTCATTAAATCAAGATTTTGTTGCAAATGACCTTCTCCCTATATAAAATGTTTTACCCTAAACAGACATTTAAGACATAAAAAGACGAAAAATATATTTTCACATGAAAATACATTTCATCAGTTTACTTGGCCTTTATGATGTGGACTAAGTGCTGCCTATAAGCAAATCTTAAAACACAATACTGCCGCTTCAACCAATAAGCACAAAGTTATTCATATAAAGAACCAATAAGATCACAGAAAAGAGTGAATTATGACCGAGAAGTATGAGTAAAACAGCGAACAACGAGCCAATCGTGGTAGCGATGAGCTCGGCTTAACCAATAAGATGGCTTTAACGTACCCAGGCAACTGAATAGAATTAGTTCCTGCAGATGCTTAGCTTCTCGGGAAAGCTAGTAGCCAATATGGAGTCGACGAGCGATATAAATTTAGAACCATATATTACAATGTGTAACCTTTCTCCGGAAATGTTATTATCCGTGAGACGGAGAGGCAAACGTGACTGTTAAGGTCAATTCGTACCTCGAGCTTTTCGCCGGCTTTCCTGGTCACCGACGGTTGGAGGTTTTTCCATGGAGCTCAAGATCGAGCCCAGAAGGTCCGCCATCTTGGACTGAATGAGCGGCGGCGGAAGCGCGCGGCTTAAAGGGATAGTGCTCCGGGCTCGGAACATGGGAACTTGACGCAGGCGCAGTTTTAAGCGCATCAATTTTGTTTGCATTCTCAATCACTGAGATTATTCGCAGACTATTTTTTTCCCGAGCAGTTATTGAAACTCCTGCTTGTAGGATATTGGCGGCTCGGTGGGTAGTATTGTCTCAGGCAGAACAACCCGGCTTTCTTCTGCAGTCATAAGACGTGCATTTAGGTTGATTGGAGTCTCTAAATTGCCCAAAGTGTGTATGTGTCCTACTATACAGTGGTGTCCTATCCAGGGTACAGAGGTGGATAATTCAGGTCCAGAAAGTAAAAATCCAGACCAAGATTTTGTTTCAAACAGCCAGTCAGTACTCTGTGACTGTGACTCAGCTGGTCTGGATTTTTACTTTCTGGAACTGAACTATCCACCTCTGCCACGATGTACCTTTGTCCTGTGCCATACGCTGCCTGGAATAGTCTCCAGATTCTCACATCGCTGTCCACGATAAGCATTTATTAAAAGGAAAGTATCAGATCAAATGAGGAGTTGCTCAGAATGCATATCTAAAAACCTACATAGATCACATTTGGTTATCACAGTCCAAAGGGCAGCTTTTTGCCTACGTTTTATATCCAGTGTGGTAATATTATTTATTACTATATTATTATAAAAGTTGCGTAATATACAAGTCAGTTGGGGACAATGGAGACCTGATGGTCAGGACCCATATTGGTGATTGAAAGGTTGCTGGCTGAAAATCCCTGACCAGCAAGGTTCCGCCCCCAAGCACTGCACCCAGGTGCTAATTAATAGCTGCCCACCGCTATGTCACACATGGGTTAAATGCAGTGGATGCATTTCATTGTGTGTGCGCTGTGGTGTGTCAGCAATGAGAATTAATCACCCATTGTAACTGACTGATCTACTGTAAGAAAATTCCACTGAATTAAACTGTTGGCACAGTAGTGTCATGAAATATTTACCCCAGTTCTGGACTGCTCTCGATGGGAATGGTTTCACACATAGCCTTGTCAGGTTTGTCCATTTCACAACGAAGGACTCACAGTTTAATGGCAGTTTGCATAATTGCACACTGCAGGATTCTACAGGTGGGGTGTTGGGACATGTTATTCATATGTCTGCAAGAAAATGTTGATTTGAGGACTCCTTACAATCTCCCCCTTCCTGCCTGCAAGCAATACAATACATCAAAAATACAAAAATATCAAGAATATTGATCCATTGCCTCACAATAAACTAAGAAACACCAAAACTTCTATACATAAAGGAACATGTACCCTAACGTACCCGAATGTGGATCTTTGAGGAAAAAGGTTTGGAAAGAAAGAGAAAAGTCAATATACCCAAGAACAGCTGCTAGAAAAATATTAAATTTCCCCATTTATTACTTTCAGACTGTAGATCTGGTTTACATCACTTCATTAAAACCGATTCGTAGAACATGTATTAAATTGGAAAAAAAACTAAAACACAGGCACACTACAACACTGCTAAATCAGGATTGATTCAAATTTATTTCTTCTTAAAAAACAGATACGACTCGTAAGTCGGCACTTAAGCTAGACTTGTTGGAACCAAATTAAACGAAGCAGACCTGGCAGTAAAATTCAGCAGTTGTGCAGGTCATCGTCATCAGTCGCATAAGACCTTAGTATCACAGGATTGAAGAGGAACAGTCCTTGTGTCCTATGAACCTATATACATTCGGTGATTGCTTCGAAGAGGAAATCTTTCATAAACCAATTTAACCTTTGAAGTAGCCAAATTCAAAACATACAAACCCAAATTTTTAAAGTGTCAAACCAGGGTTGAGATGTGATCAACGTTTTAATTACTGCAGCGGAAGCCAAGAACGTAAACATTCTACAGTCATGGTCTGAAGACTACAAAAGACGCTCTTAAAAAAATCAGTCTCAGTTCAACTGATTTTTTTTTCTTTTACATAATCAGTTTCACACTGTAGTTGAGGCATATCATGAAGAATGTTTCACTATGGTTTCTACTGCAAAACTTCCAGAAAGTGAGATGTAACATTTCCTCACTGATGGTCTAAACACTCACAAAGACCCAAAGAATGTTCTTATAAGACAAAAATGTAACAACCTAAAGTTCTTTTTTAACCCTCATCAGCATTCAATAAACTCAACTCAAGGTGCAGGAAGATGGCTCTTCTATTGTATTGTAAATGATAATGTAACATTTTCCTGCCGATGTTTCGAAAACACACCTAATGAACATTACCCTAAATCAAAATCTGATTTCATGACATTCCGACTACACACTAGAAGTGCTTACTTTTAACGCAGCATTTCCCAATCCGGTCCCCGGTGATTCCCAGACAGTCCGTGTTTTTGCTCCCTTCCAGCTCATGGGTAGCTGGCTGGGAGGGAGCAAAAACGTGGAGCGTCTGTGGGTCCCCAAGGACCGGATTACGAAACACGGTTTTCACGGATACGCCAGAAATCCCACCTGGATGTTTCTGGTCTACGTCTAAAACTTAAACTGTCGCATTAAAATTCATTACCTGCTCAATGGAGAACTCCGGAAAAAGTGAAAACAGGTGTTTATGAGGCTTGAAAATGATTGCTGGCAGACAAACCAACAACGTTTCACTCAACTGGTGGCATGCGAGGTCACCCTGTGTGTCAGTCAGAGATCAGGCATCACGCATGGGTTTGCGAAAATGTTTGTCGTGTGTGTGTGTGTGTACAACTATACCAAGCACAGGCCTGGAGGGTTATCCAAGGATTAAGCTACAGGCAAGTCAGCTCATATACTACATGGAGGGGAGGGGAGGTCTGGTCAAATGGTCAGCAAGCAGTCAAGGGTATCAACGCATGGTCAGTAGGGCTTGTAGGGAAAGACATTGCATTTTACCACTTATGCCTAGTGCAACTGTATAGATAGGGGTGTTTGGGGCAAGTTGGACATCAAGTCTAAGAGTTGGGGGAGGAGTTGATGTTATCCACCGGATATCCACACCGTTCAGCTCCACCAGTAACTGTCGGACATTAGGAGTCAAGAAAGTACACCTTATAGAACCTGTTCATCTGCTCCAGGAAGATAAAGGTTAAGACAGTGTGGGGACCTAGACGGGCATAGTAGGGCGTGAAGCCCTTCCACAAACTGAAGAAGCCTTCCTTTCGTATCACCTTGAAGAGCACATCCTGATGGAGAGAGAGAGACAGTGAGAAAAAAAAAAAACACAAAAAAAAAAAAATTAAAAAAAAAGGCAGATAGAGTAGCAATACCACTCTGTGAATGATTAACGCCCACAAATTCAGAGTTCATGTGTGTGTAACAAAATCACTAGTGGAGGACACGATAGACCCAGAAATACGTCTGGCCCTGTTATTGTAGTATATAAACTCCAGGAATGTGGAACAATTAAACAAAATACAAATGAGGACGGGGAAGAAACAGTAAATCAATCAACAGAAAACAAGAACGATCAAACGAAAATAACAGCTCCCATCTGCAGGCGAATCCAAAAACAGGGAGATCAGTATGCTATGTCTGTGTAAGGGATAATCATACAAGTGTGCATTTTATTTATATTAGTGTGTGACTCCTTCAGGGTAAGCCCCACCTTCAGTCTGCTGGATTAGTCAGTCCTAATATGCAATTCCTCCTCTTACCCTTGCGCCCAGCTCAAACCCCTCCCCCTCCCAACCCG
>JAODJW010000063.1:38067-56494 GCA_026777045.1 Hyperopisus bebe
CCTGAGACACAAGCAACCAAGGGACAGCTACAGTTTATCTATAGCAATGTTTCCCAATCCGGTCCTTGTGGATCCGCCTCCACTTGAAAAGGTCAAAGTCCCAGCTGCCTTTAAGAATAGCCCTCAATGTGGGGGGAGAGGTGGCAGACTCACAAATCCGTTCTTATACTCTGGCTTTCCATCGATCATCCTCATGTTCTGAATCCTGGGGGGGAGAAAAGTTCAGATTTAATTTATAATGCATGAGGGAGGGGCTGTCACATTTCATTCACAAACATTAATGATAAAACGTGTGTCTATGGTGTGTCTATGTCTGTGGTTTATATGCAAGTTTCACTTTAGATTTGATTGCCGAGTCTGTAATCGCAGATACCGACACACGTGGAAACACGTACTACCGAAGCGTAGGTGTGGACTGATGGATAGAGGGAAAAAAGGTAAACAAGGGAAGAAAAATAGATATATTAACCTAGTCTTGACAATATCCACGGGCATGGAGGCAGCAGTGGTGACCAATCCGCTAATCATACTGGCACAGAAGTGGCACAGGATATCATCCCTAAAGTACCCTGGGGAGGGATGGGGTGGGGGGGGGTACACAGACAGGAGAGAAAACTCATGAGGAAGGGAGACTGGGCGTCCTAGTGCAATCAATGTTCAAACCGTCACAGAGGGTGATCGAAGCCCCGCAACTTGTGTTCAGGGTGGATTGTAAACACAGCAGTAACCTGTCGATCCGGGCACCCACCAGATAACTTTGAAAAGGAAATTACAATATTTCTACCATTTTTTGGAAAAGCTATTAAAAATTCCATGGTTTTAAAAGGGAAATCTGGATCAAAACATGCAGAAATAGCTTTTATCGTGACAGTTGGGATGCGACCCTAACCAGTGCCGGGCTGTCAGTGGGTGACTTTCAGTGCTTGCAAAACCATCTTCTGTCTGAGACGAATGTAAATACAGTTTCTTAAAATCAAGTGGGAGTTCTGTGGGTCCCAAAGAGGGAGACACAGTCTTATCAGACTGCCTGGTCACCCAACATCCCTATTCCAGTTTAAACTGGTTTCACCAGCATGTCTGTCTACAAGAGCATTTATATTTTCTTTCAGTAGCAAAAAAAAGAACGAAAAAGCAGCAATGCTCACTCCGGGAGGGGAAGGAAAACAGAATGACTGATCCGACTGTCACTTCAAAATCTTTCTCAGTAGTTTTCATTCTCCATTCCATCCATGTGCTATTAGGTCATGCAGACTCCAGGCATCACGTGCCATCTTAGAAGGAGACATCTTTCACAAGCACAAAACGGAAGACAGGCCCTGCTCACGCGGATCACTTACCGGAGTCTAACAGGCCCTGCTTGGACTGCGAGTAAGAGGCCAGCTGGGCAGCGTTCACCACTACAGCCCGCGCCATGGTGGGTATACAGCCCTGCAACACACACATTTAAAAACACGTCAAACCATTTAGATTGCATTTAGATTGGAGCCCATCCCAGGAAACATGGGGCACAAGGCAGGGGGACACAAGGAGCAGGGAATTATCCTATCACAGATTCTAATTTTCCTTGAGACAGACAGCATTGCATGGCACGCAGCACCCTCGTCACTTCCTGTCAGTCGGCCTGCCATCTGGACTCCACTTCCTGTCTGCCGGCCTGCCATCTGGACTCCACTTCCTGTCTGCCGGCCTGCATTCTGGACTCTACTTCCTGGGCGTTTCTCAACACCAAGAACGCGAAGATCGTACTTGTGCTCTTGGCAAGACTGGTCTTGCTAACTTGTTTCCCAAAAGCGAACTTTGGGAATAATGAATCATGGGACTCATCTCGTTTGGCAAGGAAGCAACCGATGCATCCTCGATTTGTGGCGACGCAAGAAAAAAATCCAGGGATTTTTACAGTCCTCTGTACTTCTGTTCTTGAGTATTGGAACTGGTCTTCAGAAATGGAAGATAACATAAAATGGGTACGCAAGAACACAAGTACGGCAAGTACGCATAATGAGGAACACCCTGTCTGCCAGCCTGCCTTTTGAACAATATGGCCTCAGGATAGCAGTAGACCTCTTTAATTCTTGTGACGCTCAAATCCACGATCAATTCACAGACTGAGGTAGAAAGTTCCAGAACTACATCAGGAAGGAACAAAGCAAAGAAGATACCCACCCTCCAGAGTGTGGTGACCCCCTCCTCGCGGGTGATTCTGATCAGGGCGTTGAAGACGTTTGTGTACCCCCTCCTCTGATCTGGGGGCAAGCTGGGGGCATAAACAGCAGTCAGTCAAAACTCTGGCATCGAAAGCAGCCCCCAATATTCCGTACCACCGACAATACAGACACTAATCACCGAACAGAGTGAAAAACTGCTTATCCAATATGGGGTTGCAGAGATTAAGAGACTTTAATTCCTGTATTCCTAACCGTAACCATGTAATGATTTATTTAAGACCCTGAACAGCTCAGTCGTCAGAGCTTGAGGTTTTTAATCTTAGAGTCTAGAGTTCTAACCCTTGTTAAGGACTTTCACTGTACGAGTTCAATGACAGACATTTTGATCAAAATTATTTATTTACCACAGAAATGGTATTTACTGGTATTTAGGCAATAGCCTACATGGTTTTCTTTCCTTAATCAAAACATTTTACCACGGACACAGATGAGTCTTGCCTGACAGGTTGACGATCCCTTCTAATGAGAAGAAAAGGTATGGTATTGTATTGTATTGTATCATTTTGTATTGTACTGTACTCTATTCTACTCTATTCTATTCTGTTCTATTCTATTCAGTAGACCTCTGATACTGTGTACTCCTTATAGAAAACAATAGTAATAATAACATTAATAATTATAATAAAATTATTAATAACAGGAGCAACAATAATAATAAATTTTATGAATATTTACTTCCTTAATATTGTGTGTCTCCGGATGTTCAATCTGTGTACCTTTTGATTTCTTGTCTGCACTATGCTAACTGTCTTGGTACTTTGCACTGCATCTACATTTGTCTATCCTCTGCGTATCTTGTTGCTGTATGCACTGGAATTTGCTGATGGGATCCCTCATCTTCAGCTGGTGTTCTGAGAGTTAGGGCCTTAAACCCGACCCCGTTCAGGTCAGCTCACCGGCCGTCGGAGGTCATGCGGATGAGCGCCACCTCGGCGGGGGTCCCCACGAAGGCCCCCGTGGCCCCCGCCGTCATGCCGATCAACGCCTTCAGGAAGAAGTTGGGCGGCGTCCCGTCCGGTTTGGACATTCGCTCAAAGAGCACCGTGTAGATCCCGAGGCGTGTGGTTGTGTAGGTGGCCTGCCTCAGCAGCCCAGCTGACAGCCTGAAGAGGGGTGGGGTGGGGTGGGGGGGCACCAAGGGGAGTGAAGTGGCACGAGGATAACCCTTGTGTATAACGAAGCAGCTCTGACAGATACGCTACTCAGAAACCTATATAAAGGGACAGATACGTTCCCTGGAGTAAAGTTCATTAAGAATAAATCAATTTTAAAATGCAATAATAAAATGGATTAAACAAAGAAAAAAATAGAAATGTGCAAAATGTGCAATGTGCCTATACTAATACCTCAGAAGAAGTAAGGTTTGGTAGCCTTACTGCCTGAGGGTACAAGCGGTCACGCTACACAATGGATATATACTCAGGTTACCGGTAAATATCGCAGTACCTGCTGTGTTTGTATGTGTGTGGACATCGGCCCAGAGAAAATCACAATTACACAATTACGATTACGCCATTACAATTACACAACTACAAAATTACAATTACGCCATTGCAGTTGCGCCATTACAGTTATGTAATTATGATCATAATTACAACCACGCAATTACAAAAATACAATCATACCCAATATCACTCAGTTTTGGTCTTGCATACGGCTCCATTTTTTACATTTGAGAGAAACCAGAATGGGAATGCTGTGTTTTCGGTATGCAAGTGGCTCCCCCCTCTGCGCTGTGGAGTCTCACCCGGTGTAAATGCCACGCACGCCCTCATGCCGCAGGATGCTGGCCACGGCGTGCAGGCTGGTCTTGTACTCCCGCGCCTTGCTGCCCTGGCCACTCAGCTGCATGCGGTTTTTCACCAGGTCCAATGGCTGCACAAAGACAGTCGCGGCCATCCTGCAGGAAGGAGGGCAGGGGGCAGGTGTTGGTGGGAGGGGTCCGACTTCATACCACAAGAGCGCGCCGCGGGGGACCCAATGCTACCCAAATGCAAATCCCAGCCCGATGGGGGAATGTAAGGAGTGCCACAATTCACCACATCCTAAATCTCTCCCCCAAAATAAGTGCCGCTTGATCCAATATTGGATGCATTGGGTGTCTGAGTCAATGAGGGGGTTATGAAGAGGATCCAGGAGCGGGGAGACACTACAGTGTATTTTGCAACACAGAGGCTGTTCAGTGGATGCAGCATAGGTGGAAAGTTCAGGTTCAAGAAAGTACAAATCCAGACCAAGATTTTGTTTCAACCAACCAGTCAACAGTCACAGAGTAGCCATAGCCAAATGAAGCTACATAAACCATTTGCTGTATTTTTTTTAACCCAAGTGGTTCAGGAACCTTCATTTGGCCATCACATTCACAGAGTACTCAACTGGTTGGTTAAAACAAAATCTTGGTCTGGATTTGTACTTTCTGAACCTGAACTTTCAACCTCTGGGAAACAGAAAGAACTCCCGTCTACAGAAACGGGAGACCCAATTCACCGCCACACCTACCCCTAGCCCTAACTCAGATTGTGAGATTTGACAGCTAGAAGAACAGAACGCGGCCAAACAGAACACACCCTGAGTTCAGCACCCTCCCACGCTGGCTCACTCCGCCACTTATATTCGCAGGAAAACACTGGACGGCAAGAAACGCAAAATGGACAGGAGCCAACTGAACCCCCCAGATAATTATGGTAGATAATGTTACATCTTATCTGTCTTCTTGTCTTGTTTTATAACACCCATATCGGGAAAACAAGCTGTTATCTTCTCTGTCACCAGACACCTCCCGCTTTATCAGTTAATATGCCACATAAAATGACAATACAACGAGAATGCACCCGTCATCAAGCTATATTTACTAAAGCCACAATGCAGAGGGAAGACCCTGCAAATACCTCTACGTACTGTTTTTCTGTTTCTAGCACACAGTTACAGATTCTGAACACCAAGTACACGCATGCACTTACATAAAAGTCCGTTTACTAGTAAGGATCAATCCACGTGCATTGTGAACTCTGGATGAAACATTTATTTGATAAATGCTGATGTCACGCTGATGTAACAGTATCCTGGCGCAACCCTTAGAAAATAAACTAGGTGGTCTGTCCTCTGTTGGGTCTTGGTTGCTCAAAAACAAGGCTCTTTAAAAGAGAAATAACCTGCCGCCGAACAGCCGGTGTTCTGTCATAAAATCCTACCTATCGAGACGTGCTATCGAGCCTTTCTGCGCGGGATTAGGGTTAGGTTTAAGAGGTTATGGTTAGGGTTAAAGTAAGGGTTTTAGCGGTTTTGGTGGGTTAGGGTAAGAGTTAGGGTTAGGGCTATCGATTAGCACTACGGTAGCATTTTTCGACAAGGCAGCATATATCGACAGAACAATTCCCTTTCGCATGTTTGTGAAAGAAGCCTGTCACAGCTTTTGTTGTTTTTAGTTCAATAGTGCATTCAACCTTGCAGGTTAATGGATTGTCTTCCGAAGTTGGAATAATTCCAAGAATGTAAGAGGTTATTATGGTGAACATATATACGACATTTCTAGAACACAACTTAACTTTCTTGCGAAATTTTAAAGTGCCGATGGGGTTTGAGACGTGGAACTGATCAATGCTACGGAGAGTCCGCCTGGATTTTTGTCGTTCCAGACGAGTCACTAGGCATTAAAAGAGACTTTTAAAGAAAAACATGGCTTTGATGTCAAACAGGCTCCAGACCATTGGCTTTCCGCTGGACATCCGCAGCGTTCCGACAGACTTTATTTACTCCGTGAGGACGCAGATCGCCGACGTGCAATATACAAAATGTACACAAGCTACTAAAAAACGTCGATAAGCCCTCGGATACCCTGTGTGTAAAACAAACTCACATATACGTGCGTAACAGGCACGTTCAACCACGCAGGCAAACCAAAGCCCTGCATTTCCACGTCAGTTATACAAGGATGCAGTGCGATAATACATTTGCTGGGGAAGCAACGCTCACACAGTTCAATTTAAAGCGTTCTACAAAACATCAAATTTAAAATAAACAAAGATTACTTTAAAAGGCGCAAGAATTATCGAAACATAAAGCACCGCAAACATTCACGCACGAAATACCCGGCGGCAATAAGCGACAGGCGTTCTTGACATTTAACGTTGCCTGTGCATGGAACCATAGTTTGATGGGGGGGTCTGTACGGACACGTGAGTTATTTGTTGGGCCTAAAATAGCTGGCGACCCAGACAGCGAAACAGTCGTAAAATTGGTACATGCATATGAAAAACAGCATATGATACACACGTTACTGTTTAACACTTACATTGATTCTTTTAGGTTAAACCTTAGGCTGTAGAGATGGTATCGAGTGACCATGACAACATAACCATCATCAATGTCATGAAGTAGCTCCAACGGTATTCCACACCAGCAATAGAGAAATTTAACCCATTTTACCCAAGCATCTTATACAGCAAAGCAATATGCAACCCAGACCTGGAGCAACATCAACCGCGACTTACCCGGCCAAACCGCCGAACAAAAACTTTATAGATTTCGGGGAAGTTTTGGGCTTTGGCGGTTGGGCTGCCATGTCGCCGCTGTTATTCTTGCTTCCTCACTACAGGACGATCCGCTACAATGCCCTCCGATCCGCCGCTAAACCTGCTGCACCCGTCTCCGGCAAGGTGACACAAGCGCAGGCAGAGAGCACAAGCTACCGCTCCAATCAGCGGCAGGCGCACAGAGATAGCGTCATAAACACGCGTCTGCGTCATTTTAGAGCGAACTTAGCGAAGTGACACGTCTGTTGCTGGCTCAGATATGAAAGTCGCAATGTTAGTGAGAACTGAAAAAACAGTAAATATTCCAGGTGCCATTAAGGGTGTCATCTTTCCTTTCTTTCGTCCTTCTTTCCTTTCTTTCTTTCTTTTGTTTTTTTTCGTTCGTTTTATTTTTTGTCTTCCGTTTTACCTGTTTTTGAATTATTGTGTACAAATGATGTAGGAATGTACGCCCATGTGAAGCGCCTTGGAGCTACTCTGATGTGAAAGGCGTTAAATAAACATACATTGAATTGAATGTCATGGGAAAGGGAACAGTCGTGTCGAAGTATGAGGAGTGTGGATATATGGTAAAGTTACATGGTTTAAATTCCGTAGTGGATATAGAAGAGTCAGGTCAGATGTTCTTTAAAATATGTTTTAGTTACACTGCATATTTAAAATGTGGGTAACAATTAGACATAATCCTCATAAATTCTGTGGTAGGGGTGCAAAAAATGGATTAATAAAATATCTATCACACAGTGTTGCTCTGGTGAAAAAAAATCTCATAAACGGGAGCTTGGTGGTAACTTGCCCAGTGTGTGCATTGTGACGGATTTAACAGGAAGTGTAGTGCTGGTGCAGGCAGATATGAATGAATGTGGAAGGGATGCATTACAGATTAAGAGATTCATTATAGGATCAAAAGAGACTTCTTTTACGGGAGGTGACTTCTTATGGACAGACAAAAATACAAAACTGAATTTTATTTCCCTAAAATAATTTGAATTCTATTCCAGGAAGCAGAAAACGCAAAGTGTGAGACGTGGGAAATAATGTATATTCTATTAGTTGGGTTTTAATGTGTCTAAATATCTGCAACCACTATCTATAGGGACATTACTGCCATAGTACCTAGCAATTACATTAGAATTAAATTAGAATTTCTCAAGAAAGAACATGAAGGACTTTGTAGACTTGTCAGAATTTTAAATAATTGTTTAACATTACCAGTCTAAAGTCTGGACGTATATTGAAAAAGCATTTGTTATTGAACAAAATAACCATAAGCACACCTCAAGGATATGTAGTAAATATTATCTTGTGAACAAACAAAGAGACGGAGTGCTGTGACTGATGACCCCCGCAACCCCCCGACTTAAATCCAGTATAGCGGGTTTGGGATAAGTTGAATCAACGAGAAATGAACAAAGAAAACGCGCGGTGGCCGTGATGCGTAGGAGTAGGCGTTTGTGCCCAGAACTTGTAGAAACTTCTTCAGGACTGTTGGAGCAGCATTCCAGGGGAGCTGGTAGAAAATGGTAAGTCTGCAATGCTGTCATCAAAGCAAAAGGGGGCAAAAGTTGTCAAAATTTGGAGATGTTGAACACTTATCTTGGTCATTGTAATATTTAATATTAATATATTATTTCATTGCCTCAAGGCTTTGTACCATAAGGTCAATAACAACATAGCTAAAAAGCGAATGCATTAAAAGCCGGTATGTCTGGATTTTTGATTGGTATTCTATACACTGTCCTTACTTACTTGAGAAATTCTATAGAATTAAATTTAATTTGTGAAACAAAGACAGCGACAGGAATATGACACACAGCGGTATGATTCGAATTTGATCAGGAAGACTTTATTTAGCATCTTCAGTTTAATGCTGCAAAAGCTGCCCACAGTGTCTAACCTTCTGTTCAAACGTCTTGTTTTATACATACACGCGCGTACACACATACACACACGCACACTCCTCCTTTTTCTTACCTAAACACGCACATGTTTTCTCCATGCTGTCCAGTTTTCCCGACTCAAACCTCGTTCATAAAAGCCACTCCTGGTGGCTATCATTGGTGCACACATCCAATCACAAACATTTTTTCCCCTGTTATTCTGGTTTTAAATGTGAGCAGACAAGACACATTCACAGACGCGTCTTTTCGCGAGAAGATTCGCTGTTTGTGACTAACTTGTTTCCTTCTAATTTGTACGTCCACCGCTGAGGGGGAGTGACTGACCTCTAGCAAGCCGTGTACGCTAAGCTTTGCACTTCAGACACAGCTTTCCGTGCAGAAGAGCACCGCCCCGGCGCTGGTGAGCTCAGACGGCTCCCCTCGGCTGCGGTGCGCAGTCACCCGTGAAAGCGCATCGACTCATTACCGTCACGGGTACGAGCAGCCCCGTCGCCTAACAAATTGCTGGTGAGGCAGGGAAATTAATCAGAATCCAGACACAGTCGGTAAGCAGATGCTTCTTATATTGCTGATCAGAGTTCTGGCACCATTTAAATTCTTTGCAAGGTATTAATAATTAAGCATATTATTTATCGGTGTGTAAAAAAATATACGCGTGGAATATGAAGGGAACGACAACTGCCACTTACTGTATAGTAAGATGGGCAACACATTGTCCATTAAAGTGGGTGCTTTTATGTGTATGAGTGGTTATTGAACTGCACACCGCATTGTAAATGTATTTGTTCAAACAAAGCAAAAGACGGATAATTGTCTCGTCTATGATTAATTCATCATGTCCAGCAACGGCTGAATAAGAATTTCTGAGTCATTTAACCAGTTTCCATGAGTGTCCCTAATTTTTCCTAACTTTCCGGGCTGGATTACACGTTCCCTTCCAGTGACGTCGCACTTTGTCCCAAACCATGTACACACACGCGCGCACACACACACACACGTGCACGCGCACCACACACTCAAATAAATAAAAATAAAGTCAGGAAGCAAATCGCTGACACGACAGAAAAAAAGCAGCAACATAATTCCACTGGGGCAAAAACGAGAGATTCAACAAATGTAGGGTTTTTTATCTGGCTGTTTTGTTTTGATTAATTGTTATTCTACAACTATCTAATAACACAGGAATTATATCATGGAAGAAGATAATCGTAGTTGATACCGTTTTTAAATGCAAGCAAAGTACATTCAATACAGTGCTGATTTCTTTTTTTTTCTTTTGCAAGACCGTAATATAGAAGTTAAACAGGCAATGTATAGTAGTTAGGAGTGCAATTCATTTATATACAGAGGCTAACTGATCGTCAGTTTCGCTAGATTGTTAATACCACGCCAACAGTGGAAATGCAAAGCTCAGTCCATCTCTCCGAGTCAGTCATCGATGCTTTGCTCGTCCGAGCGCAAGTAGCATCCGTCTGAGGCGCGCCAAATGCAAATCCGCTAGACCAAAAAAATTAACGTGGTTGGATGCGAGGATTATGGGTAAAAAATCCTCATGACAGGTAAAGGCAGGCGTGTGGGGAAATACTGTCCTTATGATGGAGTCCAGACCGTTTTTGCAACCCACGGCACTTACACTAACACTGGGATGAAAAGTTTGTGCACAGTGCCGGACCTGGTCGGTCCAGTGATCGACACCGTGAGGCAGATTTGGTTAACTGCTAGTAAACCAAGGATTACAGTCCCAAAAACAAAAGGAAAAACAAAGGATTCCATATGATTCTCGAAAGACGTAATTTTAAGTGTAGCCCAAAAACGTGGAACGGTGGCAGTGTCTGGGGACGAGGTCCATTAAAAAATGTTAATGAGTTAGAAGGCTGGCGTCTGAGAGGAGCCGAGGAGGTATGAATTTAAGATGGGGGATCAGCATATACCACCAAGGTCTTCTGGGGCCAGCTTGGACGGAGGAACCCACGAGGTAGGGCATTTCCTACTGCCCCCTCCAGTATATTAACCGTGAGACCCCAATCAGTGCAATTCATCTCCTCCAGTCTTTCTCTACTGTGTAATTACACATCAGGCAAGTGCTTGCCTGAATGCCTCATGGCATTGTGCATTAAAGGGATCGCACAGAAGATAAGTCATAAACACAGAAGTCTGTTGTGGCTGACACAATTATCCAATCAGTATTGGATTTTTCATTAAAGAGGAATCAACACAGAATTCCCCCATTGTGGGCAAAAATAAAAGAACTTCCACTGTCTTGCTTATTAATACACAATAAAAAATCCACCTCTTTCATACAACAGGAGACCTTTGCATTGTGTGGTCTTTCTATAACAGTGCAACAGCATATCATCTAAACAAGGATGAAAGCGTATTACAACACTTAAATATGGGAGAAGACCAGCATTAAATATATATATATATCTTCCCATATGACCAATGTCGAGGTCCTGAAGGCGAATTTGAACAAATTTTGATGAAATGATGAGATCTCACTCAGAACAGAACAATTATGCTTTTCATAATAAAAAGTAAAATCCATCACATATGATTCAGACCAAAACACTCCACATGCTGCAGTTTCTCTTTGGCCAACGTAAAGAAGGATTTCACAACAGCTATTTTTTTTCCCCTGTGGCCACAGCCAATATTTAGACAGTGATAATGTTAATGCACATGCATGCTGCAGATGAGGTTATGACCTAGAAAGACTTTTCAGACAAACATAATGCTACAAAATGAATGTTCAGTCTTTCTATCACAGCTTACTCATAAGTAATAATACATAAATGACCCCTGAATCATTTGGTCTCTAGGTGGATGACAGGTTAGACAGGACAGTGCCTGTCCACAAACTCATATACCATTCACTCCCCTCCATACTGCCCTTCTGCTGAAATCCAGCTCTGTCTCCATTCCACTGCCTTGATGCCCATTTTATACCTATGAGGCAAAACCAAGAACTACCACTAGAGGGCATATTTTTTTTTAAAAAAGAACATTTAAACTGAACTAGGGTTGCAAAATTCTGGGAATTTTCCCATTAATTCCCATATATTCCTGTTACTGCCCCTGGAAAATTTCCAACTTGGAATAGTTCCAAAATTTTCCAGCTTAACTTCCTATGAAGTGGAAAGTTTCTGGAAATTTTCCACCCCTTTGCAACCTTAAATTGAGCTGCTCCCCATGACCCACCGCCTTCTCTATCTAATATTATAATTCATGATTACTGCCATCACCAGACGCTTGCCAGTGAAGAACCTACTTATGAAGTAATTGATCTTCAGTAAACAGTGAAGTGTTTTTTGGTGGGGAATACAGTGGAGTTCTGGGTTCCTGTTAAAGATCCAATTCCTGGTGACCCCAAGCTGACCTCTTGACCCCTCCGGGCTGTGTCGCCATGGTAGCAGTTGAGTTACGTGAGAGGCAGGTCTCTTATTGGGCGGGAGTGTCTTACAGGATCTCACGATCATCAGCATCCAGTGACGCACCACAAGCGCAGACTTTATGCCGTAAGAATGGTTTAGGAATGCAGAAATATCTAAATAAGGGAAACGAAATTGTGTGTATGGTCTGGATTTAAAATTGGACAATCAAATTATGATCAGATCACCTATGCCCAGTTCATAATGACTTACCCTCCGTATATAAAATTGCATGCGCAACATCCTTATTCACCAAGAGAAAAACATCTGACCAAGTTAATCAAAAATTCCCGTACTGCCTTCCTTGATCTACCCCAGTAAAGGGGTGTACAGGTCTAGTCTGGCTTGCTGACTTTTTGCTTTGTCTTAGTTCCAAAAAGTCACCCTTAAGTAACTGTTTTGCTGGTAAGTTTTCTTACATGGTACCTAAACTGCCAGTCTGGAGTGATATCTGACATCTGGCCACAATGAGGGAGAATCGATCAGGATGTCCTTTTGAAAATATGACAAGCGGTACCTACCCAAGACTGCTGGCAGTTCCTAAAAACAGCCACAAACTTTCACTGTACCCACATGGGGGAATTCCCTTCATCCCTTACACCCTCCAAAGCCCCCAAAATCCATGTGACCCCCCCTCCCCCCCGCCCCAAACCATCTCGCCCATTCCAGGTGGGTGCATAAGGCTGAGCCTCCGGAACATTCCGAGGGTTCCGTGTGCCGCCAAACATCCCGATTCCGGAACTTTCTCTCCCAAAAACCCAGGACTTCCAGGTGAGGTGTGGCCAAGCGTGTGGGCAGGTCTTCCTGCTCGCTGGCGTGCAGAGGTGGGTGCGTGGTGTGCAGTACTCTATAGGAAGCGTGGTTTCGAAAACACATGCAAGGCAAGCGCTACTCAGAGGGGCTTAAAAAGCGATGTGGGTGCCCCTCCCCCTCGGCGTTCTCTCTCTCTCTCTCTCACTCCCTCCTGTGTGCCTCTGGCCCCCCTCACGCACGCGACTCCTTCTTGGAATGAGGTTTGTTTCCCAGGAGAGAGTCCATCTCACTCAATGTCTGAGGGGTCATCTGTGAAAGCACCTGGGAGATGAACAGAGAGCCAAGGGGAAATGGAGTGAGTCATTCGTGTTTGAGACTGACTGAGAGATGACCGCGTAATACCTGCCATTATCCAGTAGGTGTATTCGCGGCCTGCGAGTCTGATGTACAGTTACTGTGGCTTATCGCAGGGGAGGCAGGCTAAGTGGCGCACACTAATTCAGCAGTGCTGATCGGTGAATGTTTCGGCCACCGGCGCTAACCAGCCCATAAAGAATTATCAGTCACAAATTCACGATGCAGTCGGCAATCGACTTGCATCCAAGGGCCTGTTCTGTTTGTTTATACACCGTGCTTATTTTCGTTTGCACTGTTTACCTGTGGGTACTGTCTTTGCACTTTGTCTTGTTTTACACTTCATGTTTGTTTGTTTGATCTTGATGTACTTTGCTGCTGTGTGCACAAGAATTTCCCTCAGGATCAATAAAGTCTTCTCCTATCTCATCTTATCTATCTATCTATCTATCTGATTCTCCCTCTCTTGCTCCCTTTCTCTCTCTCTCTTTCCCTCCCTCCATCTCTGTCCCTCTCTCTCTCTCTCGCTCTCTCTCCCTCACTCCCTCTGTCCTTCACTCTCTCCCTTGCTCTCTCCCGCCATCTCTCTCTCTCTCTCCCTCTCCCTCCATCTCTCCCCCTCTCTCTCCCTCCATCCCCCCCAAGCAGTCGGGTGTAATTGGTCAGTACCCGTAGGGAGCCCAGGTTCTCCACCAACTGGTCCGTGTTGGAGACGCCCAGCAACACAGAACTGACTCCCTCGCTGCGGAGGCACCAAGCTGCCAGAATAAATGGCACAACGGAGGTAACAAAACTACTACAAAGTCTGACAAAATATATAGATTCAAGCAGCACACCCACGCAAGCAAAATGTCGCTAACATTTCAAACACGTACACATCCAAGCATCGAAACACGCTCAGTAACGTACCAATAGCCAGTTGCGCAGCAGTGCAGCCCAGCCTGTCGGCCAGCAGGTGGAGCTCTTTGATCTTCGCTAGCTGCCTGCGTCCCTCCTCGCTGTTCACTCTCTCCTTCAGCCACTGGTATCCCTAGGAATCGTCACACTGTCTTATAGCGCACGCAGCCCTTCTTCACACGTCCGCATACAATAATAACAATAAAGCCCAACAGATAAATTATAGAATTCAAAGTGTAACGAATGTGCATCAAAAGCACCAGAGGAGCCGCTTACACGCTTCGCTGTTCTCAAAAGTGCCGCGGTTCCAGTCAGCAAATGAATAATCGGTATAATTACAGTACTGACAGGACTAAACAATGTCTCCACAAAGTGCGTTTCCCATTAATTCATGCAAGCCAGCAGAATGTGTTTCCACTGACAGTAAAGAGGCTTTCTGACTGCGGGAATTCGCCGGAATGATTTATTCTGAGACCCTTTAGCTGAAGCCCGAAAGTACTGAGGGTGCTATCGACCGGCAAAGCTAATCCCCGCACCTACAGATGAAGTGCGGCCTGACACTCATCTTACGCAGCCCCCAGGGGGCGCTGATGGGCCTCTTACCTTCATCGCGGCCCGTGAGCTATCGGGGACGCCGTCGTTGTACTTTCCTGTGATGAGTCCACAGGCCAGGGGTGACCAGGTCATCGCTCCCACGCCTGCCACATACACACACAGACACACACACACACACACACACACACACATAAAAACACCTTAAAGAAACAACATATACTTCCTGTTTAATTCTTAAAGTGAATAATATATTTCAGGAAATAAGGTTGCATTATAATTTATAATACACTTTGCACATTGTAATTTTCCTTATTTTCTATTTCAACCAGTTAATACTTTCAGTAATCTTGCATTTATGTAATATATCTATAATGTATTTAGCCACATCTTTTGTTTCAGCCATTCTATTTTTTTTCATATTTATCACAGAGACACCTCTACACTCTACAGTACCTAATCATATCACTGCCTTGATGTTTATCAACGCCTTAGTCTTGTTCTGTGCTGTCTAATCCTATATGCTACTGACTGGATGATGCAAATAAGAATTAATACGCACTGACATACCCAAGACAAATAATCCCGAATCTTGAATAATTATGCTAATATTTATCATTGTTAATAATGGTAACAAAAATTATAATAACAGAATAATATATGAATGCATTTCATTAAAACTAAGTTTTCTATTCTTAATTACCACTGCTATATTTGTTACTGTACTATATTTATGTTATTCTATTATATTTATGTTACTGTACTATATTTGTTACTGTACCATATTTATATTATTGCATTATATGCTACTGTACTATATGTTATTGTATTATATTTATGTTACTGTACTAAATTTGTTACTGTACTATATGTTATTTTATTATATTTATGTTACTGTACTATATTTATGTTATTGTATTATATTTATGCTATTGCACTATATTTGTTACTGTACTATATTCCAGTGTGCTTATTCGATAGATGTGAGGCTGTACTGCTTCTTGGTGCTGAATTTTGGATTGTTTACTGCACCACTGAGAGTCGGCAGGAGGCTGAGTAGTGGTACAGGGCCGTATATGGATGAGCTCCCCTGTTACCATGGTGATTGATCCTAACCTCCCCCCCCCCCACCTCGGGTAACCCACTTAATAAAATCGACGTCGGACTATATCGTATCCTCGCAGCCCGCCTGCACCCTTCATACTGCCACAAGCTGCGTGGGTCAGACAGCCCCGTACGTTTGCCATCAAACTGAATCCACACCGGATGCAGCCTGGAATTCTGCTCGGAGTGATTCAGGGGCCGGCATTTCCAGTCAGGACATAACAATCAGTCATTACCTAGGCAAACATCATGCCCTGTATAATAATATCATGTGCAATATATAGATATGGAAACTTCTGCCTTGATTCTTCACATATCTTGTAGTATTTTATTTAAATCCAATGAAATCTATTTAAATCCATTTTACTTATCTATATATTTTTTATACTGTTCATTGTACTTTTTTGTATCCTGCCTTTTGCATCTTCTCCCATCTTATGACCAGTTGTCACATAAACTATTTCCTCTGGGATTAATAAGCTTTTCTGATTCTGAGATGTATCTGAAATACCTTTACAGGGCAGAATCGCCCATTTTTCCCTTTTTGCAAAAACAAACATATTAGCACATTTCCCAGCATTTAACCCTCCTCCTTGTCATAAATAATCCTGCTCCACAGACTCTTCAATTATGTCTACAGTTACTAAGAAAAGTAATTACAGAAAATCAAACAAAGAAAAGGACACCACTATCAATTATTGTTCCGAGCTGTCATTGACCCATCTTCCACATGCAGTACAGCTCATGGTGAGCCTGCAGCATATCCCAGAATGCACAGAGTAAAATGCAGGGTACATCCTAAAAAGGGTGGCGGTCTATGGCAGAGCACATGCACACACAGAGCAGGGGCGTGACTGAAATCCCCTGAAGCTGTGAAGCCATGTTTCTGCCCCCTAAGCAATATCGCCACCACATGGCAGAACTTGGCCTCAGCATCGGACGGTTGTCTTCTTTCGGTGCCGAGATGCTCGCCAGTAAGTTAGACCCCTTAAACGTCATTGAAGGAGCCCTACAGTCGAAACGCCGAGAAATTATAAAGGGGGGGGGGGGCTTCTGGATTGGGTTTGGACTGCAGATATCGCTATGGTAACTGTTTCCGTGAATGCGCCGGTGCTCACCGATGGAAGCGAGTCCCAGCGGGCGGGACTCGGAGAGACGATCGGCCCGAGTTACTGCACCACTCTCGCTAAGTCAGTGAGACAGACCCAGGGCACAGGGGGGGGCTGCTGTAATTAAGTTTAATGACTGATCTCATTTAGTGATTAATGCGATTTCTCTGAAACTGATTCCAGAAGCTTCTCTGGCCTCCTGTACCAGGGGCTGTCGGTGATGCTGTCGCGTTCTAGCATGTCACCACGACCAAGGATCAACAACAACAGGCTTGAATGACTGACCGATCTTGTGGTAGAGCTCAGGGAGCTGGACCTCCACTTTATCCCTCTGGAAGTAGTGGTACTCCGCCTGCTCGCACACGGGTGGGATCAGGTTGAACTGACGGGCCACAGAGTACGCCTCCTGGTGGCAGGAGGACCAAAACACAGTAATGCAGTAAGGTTGATGGATCAAACCGTTAAAGGGTCACTATGTGTGGGGGCTGTTACTGGCAGGGACGAGTTTGTTCTTTCTGGGGACCCACTCAAAAAGTCACCCCCCCCCCCCCAGATGTTGCAAAAATTCAACAAATAGCTAGCAAGTAGAGCTAGAATATCATAGCTAGCTAGCTTGTTAGCCGAACATGCCGTTTCAACATCTAAATAAGGGACGTGTTTATTTAATGCTTAGTGTAGTGACTGGTTGTGGCCAATAGGGGGCCCCCCGCACAAATGTAGTTTGAGTGGTGGTAAACGCAGCCTAAACACTACAGTCACCTTCACAGGTTCACCGTTATTGGACTAAATGCGTAACACATGGCTGCACCTGCATGTTGGTAGTAAACCCCATGCATGTCAGTCTACCGCCGTTTCGCTATCTGCGCTATTCTAAGCTGCATCTCGTGGCTTCGCTTGATTAAAATGGGGCAGAGGTTTCCGGAAGGTGGCGGCTGCCAGGTCGGGCAGGAAGCCCGCAGGCTCACCATGATCTCCATGGCACTCCAGCGAGAGGTGCCCCAGTACATGGCCATGCCCTGGTTGATCACGAAGGTCATGGCACGTACCACCTCTGCAACACACACACGGAAGCTGGCACACGGGCACAGAGAAGGCACAGGCCACAAACGCGCAATTAATGGAATGGCGTACATGGGTACTGACCTTCCATGGGGCTATTGACGTCAGTGCGGTTGGCGAAGACAATGTCCACATACTCCAGTTGCAATCTGGACAAGGACCCCCGCAAACCTGGGCCAGTGATGACATCACAACAACACTGGGGTCACCGTTACCATCAGTGGCATCCACAATGTTAATAATGTCCCTATTTATGATTATGTTCTGTCATTCCTATGACCCACCACCAGGTGGCAGTGTAGAGCAGCGCCCCCCCCGGCAGCCAGCTGTGCCCCACGGTACGAGTTCCGACACGAGCCAATTTGTTCTGGTACTGCAGAAACACTGGGGTGTCTGACGACAGGTGCTGCATCACATGCGCGCCCACACACCCACGCACACGCAAAGGTCCACACAGTATGCACTGGGCCACGCTCAGCAGGCTGGTGCGGGTCGGTGGGGGGGGGGGGGGGG
>JAODJW010000063.1:72210-89758 GCA_026777045.1 Hyperopisus bebe
AGAAACGTACAACTTGTTACAAACTCATGACAAACTAAACTATGCTTTTTTAAAATCTTTTGAAATGACCTGTGGCATTTCTAAGACCAAGTGAACAAAGAGAAAGAAAAATCGATTTGCCTCCCGGCACAATATTTCCTGCGACTGATTTAACCACACATACATACGGGGGTCACAGAAAGTCTTGGAACCAAGGGCATAACTTTGGGTTGAGTATTGGGGGGTTGAGGTATTGGGTTTAAGGGGATCGAGGGGGTTGTATCGGCTGATTTTAATTATTGGGGTGCTTACAATTAAATGTTGCAAATGTACCAGTTTCATAACAAAAATCCACTGACAAGCAACATTTAACGTTTAACTTGCAATTTCTACTTCACAGACATTTTCTATTCATTATGCGTCATCAATTTCTTGATTGACTCATTCAGATCATGAGCGGCATCTTTAGGGAATGGACAGTTTGTTATATATGAGGATGTGCAAATATTTCCATCGATACCTCTAACGACCTGAAACATCAAGCAGGGAGTCATTTAAGTAAAAAGCTTGTTTTTATTTTTTGGGCTGAATGCTGATCTTTCCCAGGACACAAACCAATTAGCACCAGTTAGGATTTCATTTAAATGGTGTTAGCTTGCTTTTTACTTTCAGACCCCTTTGCAGGGGCCGTGTCTGAGTTCTGGTTCACTCTGGTTCGCTCTGGTTTATTCCAGTTTATTCTGGTTTGGGACTAGGACACTTAGGTGTGCCCTGTGACTGGACCTCTGTGAGCCCCCCCCCTCCCCAAACCCCACACCATGTCCCTCTGTGTCACATCCTCTCCCTCTCCATCCTTTCCCCGAAAGCTGCCCCCCCCCATCCTCCCTGGTCCTGGTTCCAAGGGCCGGTGCAGCGGACTCGGAGAGCTGTCCTGGTTCCTGCGACCCCCCCCCAAAATTCTGTCCTGCATTCTCCTCTGTGAAGAATCCACGCAGATTCATTTCAGGGAGAACAAAAAAAGCCCCATTGCAGTGGAGGAAGGGGGGGGGGGGCAGGATTCTGGACTGCGACACGTGGCCCTCCCCCCCGCCCCCGCAGCGGACAAACAGGCCTCCTTTACAGTGGTGTGCAGCTTCACATCCAGATGGGAGCTGAGACCTAGATTCAGCACCAACCGAGAGAGGAAATGAAAGCCTTAAAGGTCACCTCAGAGTTCCTAGGGATGCTCTGCACCTCCAGACACGGCCGTGGTGGGGGACAGACTGGGTGCGTAACGAGGGTGCGTGACGGGGGTGCGTGAGGCTGCTGTGCCATATTCAGGCCTGAGCACACACTGCACAGGTGCAAAGCATTCCCCAAATCCCAGTCCACCCCTGTGCATACTGGGTAATGACTGGATTCTCCCAGCATGCATAGGGGTGGGCGCAAGGTGTGTTCTGAGTTCTTTTATGTGTGTGTGTCCGCTGCTCGGCACAAGAAGTGTGCCAGTTTTCTGGGGATTTTGTGTGTGTGTGTGTGCGTGCGTGTGCGCGCACAAGTGTGTTGACACCTGTTATGAATCGTCTCATTTTGACTCCCACTGGAAATTGCTGTCGGACAGCGGAGAAGGCAGTTGGCTTTATAGATGGTTAAAGAGCTTATCTCACGTTTGGCTCCGAAGACGCACAGACGGGGGCTAATCGCTGGGGTGTTCATCGTTCTTTCAGAAGACCTTCAGGTCCTCCTGCGTCAGCAAATCTGAACACCAAAGAGTGGCGAGACAAAGTATAAAGTGCAAATCGAGAGAAGCAACTCGTGGTTTCTCTCATCCGGGATCGTGTGACTGTGCTCGTCCTCGCTGCGTTTTGCTTTATAAAAGTCACTCTCCAGGTGCAGCATACTTAGCGACAGCTGGGTTAGCACAGTGCGGGGTCTGCGTTCTCACCGCGGCCAGCCATTTCGGTTAAAAGTCTCTATTTAGCAGCCAAGTGACTGTAGCTGCCCTCAGAGGTGCCTGTATATGCAGGAAACTCCTGAGGACACTTATCACTCAGCAGGCTGTTAATGGCTTAAATACCCATCCTGCCCCTGTGGCACGCTGACTGACCTCGATTCGGGCAGCTTGATGGACACCTATGCTGCCTCAGAAAGGTCCTCAGAGCCTCCTGGCATGAACAGCTGAGGGGTAGTCGAGCTTTCACTCACATTAGATGTATGAATATCCATGTTTAATACATCTGATAAAACCACCAAACGCTTAAGTATTTTTAAACCAGCATTAAGCCGTTCTGTGTAATTTTATTAATAATGAACACAGGGGTTAGTTAGCAGTTAGCTCATTACATCTATTACCAGCCCATTAGTTACAGCATGACACTTAGTAATCCAATTATAATCCAGACAAGACTGCAGTTAAGTCTAATGCAAGGGGAAGGATGATTCAGGAAGGGGTAGGATGATTTTTTTTTAATTTTTTTTTATTGATTTTTGTTTTTTTAGGGGGAGGCAGAAAATCAGGTGGACCAGTCCTCTTTCAATTCGCTTGGTGACAAAATCACACTACAAACTCAGCTACGTTATAAATGACCCATAGCATTACTAGCACCAAATGAGCAAATAGAAAGAAAAATCGATTTGCCTCCCAGCAGAATATTTCCTGCAACTGATCTAACCACACACACATACGGGGGGAACCAAGGGCATAACTTTGGGTTGAGTACTGGGGGGTTGAGATCGCCACCCATTTAAAGGGATCCAGGGGCCTGTATGTCCTGGTTTTGATTGTGAGGGTGGGGGGGTCGGGTTATAAACCCTCCGTTTCTGCCCCTGATTGTTGCAGATTTATTGGTTTAATAACAAAAGTCCATTGACAAGTAGCATTTAACATATCTGCATCTTCCACACAGACATTTTCTTTTTATCATCATAATTTCTTTTTGACAGACTCATTCAGTTCTGCTCTCGCCATTTTGCGATTAACTGCAACTGTAGTCACTGGCTCCCAAAGGGACACTAAACACAAATGTTTGGGGTTTTATGTTGTTGCAAAGATGTTACTAATTAAAAAGCCCCCAATGAGACAGCTTGTCTATGAACTTTTTAGAAGTATGATTTGGGTTCCAGTTTATTACTACTTGAAATTAATGTGAAACTTCAAAAATTCTGTTTGTTTCTAATGCAATATGTATCAACAAATGAATAAAGTAATCATATAAAAACACTATTTACACCCAATTTAACTACGTCCTGCTAACCTGCACCCTTAACAAACAAACAAGCAGGAAGCCAATGCAGAGGGGAGGCTGCTTTAGCAGGGATGCTGACACGACCCGAAGTTTAGTTTGTTTTCCTCCAAGCCCTCATGGGAGAAGCTGATATATGGATATTGGTCAGAGCGTGACAGACGCCCCTGATCGATTCCGGACCGCAGCGCCCAAGTCGTGATGAATTTACGGCCTGGTGTCCCTTTAAGACTCCGCAGTATTCAAATCAAACTGTGGTTTGAAGCAGTGAATCAGAATATTCCTAAAGAAGACTTGAGCAGTGGCCAGCAATGGGAAGGGTTTAGATGTATGAACCTTCATGATTCTGCCGCTGGACTTTGCCAGCATTTAGTGAGGACCAGCTTTGTTTTGTGTGACTTTCTGTCACACCCACCCGATGCAGGGAGTGCTGTGACTCTAGATAACGTTGTGACTCGTTAGCCTTCTGCTGCTGGCGCAGTGACTCAGAGATTTACACAGTGGACGCTTAGTGGACGCTTATATCCAAATAAACAGACTGTCTGACCCTGTTTTGAGAAATTGTCCCTGGAGCAATTGGGGGTTAAGGGTCTTGATCAAGGGCTTAATGGTAAAATTACTTTGCCAACCAAGGGATTTGAACCAACAACCTTCTGATCGCAGGCCGCCCCTTTCCCGCTAACAGCTGCGGGGAGGAGCGATGACTCTTCCCTGGGATCAGTGACTATCTTACAACAGCAGTAAATCCTTGCAGTGAATCTGCTCCAGGGTCCCCATCCGGTTTTCCAGAAAGAGGGATTTGTCGGCCATAGATCCTGGGGTATTTTTAGCCGATGTTTTGTTTGGGCCAATGAAAGTCAAGGGGGGGGGGGTCACAGGGTGCAGCAGGGGGCTTAGAAGCCTTGATCCAGGATTAAGCTGCTTCCCAAACGCAGGCTTTTAATCGACTGCAGTGTCAGTCAGAGATGGAGCACGATGATCTCGTGTACGACTCCAGTCGGGCTGTTGCATCCTGGGCCTTAATAACACCCGATAGGCTGATAAGACGTCTGGGATGGTGAATTGCCAAAACATCACATCGAACATCATTTGAAATCACGATGCCAACTATCACAACACTGTATGGCTACAAACTGTACACACATACATTTCCCGGGAAATTATATGACATTTTCAAAATATTTAATCTCCCGCAGTTAACATGTCAGCTAGTATGTTAGTGTGTCAGTTAGAATGTAAGTTAATATGTCACTTAGTGTGTCAGTTAGCATGCCAGTTAGTATTTTAGTGTCAACATGATAGAGGTCGTGTGGGTAACCCTCTGCTAACTCCCATCTTAGGGAATCCCTCGTCAGGAGCTGTTAATTAGCGCCGTCGTCTCCTGGAGCTTCCCATAATTAAGCCGGCAGATCCATGTCGTCAAGCCGCGGGATCCCAGTCAGGTGAGGGCGGAGTGTTTGGTGATCAGCTGTGTGACATGGAAAGTGACATGGAAAGTGACATGGAAAGTGACATGATAATCAGCTTACCTATCCCAGCTGTCCCATTAGTGCTCAATATCACACACAGGACAAGAACACAGGTGCATTGCAGATTTCAGGTACATATGCATATAATCAAGCACCTTGAAGACACCAGGGTTGAGGGTTCGAATCGTGTCTCTGCTGTGTGTGTAGAGGTTGCATGCCTATATGGGTTTCCACTTACAATCCAAAGACATGCAGACTGATGACCCATAATTTGTGTCCCCTGCCTCATGGTTGTGATAGAGACGACTGGCTCACGGGGACCCTGCAGTGGGAAATAGACAAAAAAGATGATGTAAGGTTTTTGGTGGTAAATCATTGCTGAGACGCCACAACAAAAGGTTTCTTCTGCATTGAACCCACGTGTGACATAGCAGTGGGCAGCTATAATTTAGCACCCAAGGAACAGTGTTTGGGGGCGGTTAGTTTGCTCAGGGCACTTCAGTGGTACCTTGCTGGTCAGAGATTCAAACACACAGCTACTCAATTATAGGTATCTTTCATTAACCATTTGGCTATCACTACCCACTGTGCTGATGGATGGATGGCTGGATGGATGGATGGCACATTGTATAACATTGTCCATGCTTTCTGTCCAATCAGACGGTCCTGTCTGACGGTCACATGACAGGGCCTCCTCTGGCATGGCTCATGGTTTTAAACCCCACTAACGCTTGCTAGCACTTTAGCGCTGTGGTGTCACATCCTCCGTCTTTAAGGCAGAATGTGTCATGGCGGCGTGGGGGGGCTCCGTGGCAGGCGGCCTGCAGCTCTCGGCACGCGTGCGGTGCTGGCGCCCACATCGGCGGCCATTCCTGCACGCCGGGGCTTCCGCACGCCTGCCTGCTCGTTTACCTGCATTTCCGAGTGTTTGTGTGTAAGGGGGGGGGGGCATCACACGGTTCCAGTTCAGATTTAGCACTGCTGGGATTCACTGCTCAATGACCCCCCCCTTGGCAGCAGAGGATCGCGGACCCCCAACCTCCCAGCACTCAAACCATGATTTTGCATTTAGGGGGTCCCCTGTTGGCCACAAGCAGTCACTACATTTGGACTTTTTTAGCCCCAGCAACAATGAACCCATTCCTGTGGCCTCTACGCAGCTAGGACCAGCCGGTGGGGCGTCTTACCCCTGTCGATGTTCCTCTGCCCACTGACGGCTAATGTCTGTTGGCGCTGTGACAAGCCCCGCCCACCACTGACGGCTAATGCCTGTTCGCACTGTGACAAGCCCCGCCCACTCACATGCTGGAACTTCCTGTGGTGGCTGTGCACCGTCACGGATTCAGGGACCGCTCACACCCAGACGCCCACCCCAGAGGGCCATTTCTTTGTGGGGACTCTCCATTCATTTTTATGGGGATAACTGTAATCCCAACATGAAGACCTTAACCCCTACCCAGCCCTAAACTTAACCACAAGTAACCAAACAAAATACGAGACTTTTTTAGTTTCTTGATTGCAATCATAGATCTTTGCGGGACCTGAAAAATGGTCCCCACAATGTCAAAATAATAGGTTTTTATTACATTGTGGGGAATATTTGGTCCCTACAATGTAATACAAACATAATACACACACACGCCACAAATTCACCAGCAACGGTCCACCCGACAGCAGCACGAGGTTTATCTGGAACAACGATAAATCATTAAAAAAAAGCAACGACATGGCATGATTAAAAATAAATCTGGCACAAAAAAAGCCAGCTAAGGACCTCTTTGAGGAAAACGTGGTGGGGTCCTCAGTGCTGATGGTGAATACACTGTGACTGCTGGGAATAATTAACATGCACCCCATATGCTTGACAGGCATTGTCACACACAAGACGATAATATATTGGGAAGGATCATTGTTCTTCCACTGCTGACGTTGGAAAAGTACCAGATTTTCTTTTGGCTCAGGGAAACAGCACAGAACAGGTGATAGAACGTTCCACACTGCAGTGATAATAAAATACCTCGCTTTGTGCCAGTCGCTAGGCTAACAGTCAAGTTTGCTGCTGCCCCGTCTCTCCTTCACATCCACATCGCCGGTGATGCCCTCTTCCTGTGGGTTAGCTAACATGTGACGAGGCAGTGGGCCAATCGAATTACTGCCAGGTCGTTTCTAGAACCTTCTATAAGCGGCAGGTCAATACAGCAGGTGACAGAACGGCACAGGAGGCATCCGGCTGCCACATTAAGCAATATAAATTTCATTAGCGGAAAAAGTTTTAATAAGTTGAACCAAGACTTTAGAAATGACCCACTTAAGTCTGAGCGGCAGCGCACAGGAAGAGGGGAACTGCAGACTCACAACTGCACAGAGTGCGTAGAATGATGATGACATTCATGTAAATGTCATCTTGTGACAAACATTTTTCTTGGGCGAGTCCACAGGGGGAATGTGCCGTGCTGAAGTGCATAACTCTGCTGAAAATTCCTCGGATGTCTCAGACCGTTCCGGGGAGAAAATCAATTTGTACTGTCCCTCTACTCACCGGGCCCCCGGAGTGGTTATCGACCAGTGGCGGCTGGTGGGATTGTGACCCAAATTACATTTATATGAACTGTTCGAGGGGGCGGCACGGTGGTGGAGTGGTTAATATTGTTGCCTCTCACCGCCATGGTTCCTTGTGTGTGGAGTTGCATGTTTTCCTCGTGTCATTATGGGGTTTCCGCTGGGTGCTCTGGTTTCCCCTCGCAACCCAAACACATGCTGAGGTTCATTGGAGTTGCCAAATTGCCCGTAGGTGTGAGTTTGTGAGTAAACGGTGTGTCTATGCCCTGTGATGGGTTGGTGCCCCATCCTGGGTTGTTCCCTGCCTTGTGCCTGTAGCCTCGGGGATAGACTCTGGACCCCCCCCGCGACCCTGAATAGGACAAGCGGTTACAGAAAAGGGATGGATGCATGCACTGTTTGAAAGCAGAGCTGTCTACAGTCTGCATTGCCTTGCATCCACTTCTAAGGTTGTGGGTTTGATTCCCACCCTCAACTCAATGTGTGCGGTGTCTGCCTGTTCCTGTGTTTGTGTGAGTCTCCTGCAGTTTGTCTAGTTTCCCGACACGGTGAGAAAACATGCAGTTTAGCTGAATCAGTGTCCCAAAGTTGCCTTGGTGTGTGTGTATGCCCTGTGTTGGACTGATATCCAGTCCAAAGCGTACCCTGACTCATGCCCTGCGTTTTCTGGGACAGTCTCCAAGCTCACTATGACTCTTCGCTGGATAAGCAGTTCTGAGAAAATAGATGAATGGAATGGTACTTTCCTATACTCATCTCATGCCCCAGCGAATGCCTAGAATACTTGTGGGTCAAATGCAGGATTAACCCAACATAATACCGTAGGCAAGACTACAGTCAGACCACTGTGACAGCAGCATGTGATGTTTTTATGAGATTTGAAGAGAAAAAAAAATCAACACTGCACGGAATAAACTGAGATATTATTCTTATCGAGCTTGGCGATTCTGTTATGTCCAAAAATTACCTTTTTAAATACGATGGGTTTATACCTCTCTAGATAAGGCAGCTAAATACGGCAATAGAAAATCACAGATTCAGTAGAACTTATTATAACTAATATAAAATATCTTCAAAGAATCAAAATCGTGTAAGACTTTTAAACAGCGTAACCGTTTCGACTGCAAGAACCACTGACGTTTTATATAATTATTTTTATAATGTATTTTATTATTTATTATTATTACTACATGCAATTTATTTGTTTATTCCTATTATTTATTGGCCAGAAGACTAAACCTGTCGATTAACTATGCTCCCCCGCTCGCCCTTTGGACCAGTTCATTCTGTACAGTGTGCTATTAGTTATGCTAATAGTGATTAAGCTTCCCCTCCACCTCCAAGGGGCTCATCCTTACGCAAGTCCCAGCGTGTGGAATTTTCCCGTCCTTGTGCTCATTTGGCCTCCGTACCTATAGGGGGCACCATCGAAAAACATTGAGCAATATAGATACTTCGAGATGAAAAAACTGACCATTCTAGCCCAGTCAGACAAGATGGCGGCGTCTATGACAGCTATTAGAACTCAGCATCTTTGTTCTGTTAATGATTTGGTACCGGACTGGCTCCGTCAGGAAGTCAGCACCGGGGTGAGATTGTTGCTCGTCAATTCACCAGTGGTTTTTCTTTTAGTATGGCGAGAAAGCGATTTGTGGTTTGTGTTATCTGCGCTTTTCCTCACGGCCGCCGTTAAATGAGACAGCAGATATACTAGCTTGAAAGCTAGTCTGCCGCCTAACACTTGCAATCAAACCTCGTTCAGAAGCTTAAACTAACGTAGTACACAATAGCCGTGTAATTCACGTACAAATAATTCGATTGTTAGTGTAAGGTTTTAATACTAGTGTCTGTTAGAATAACTCTATGGCTCTAGGAGAGTAATACTGCCGGGGACGTTTTAAGTCTCTGCAAACGATGTTGATTATAAGTACGTGCAACGTGGCGGGTTGCATAGTATTAATAAATGTAGTATTACGTTATCGCACTATATTTTACGAGATAACTGATATTGAGATGCATCCTCTATATCTGTGCAACTTCTTGTCTTAGTTGGCGAATATCCCACAATATAGTCGCTATTTCAATGTGATTATTTTACCAGATTCTATCAATATCATCATTTTTTTCCGAAGACGTGCCTTGTGTCTGAATTGTACTATTTAAATAACTTTGCTTTGCCTAGACCACAATCATGGCAGTCGAATTTGAAGGAGGGGTAGTGATCGGCGCCGACTCCCGAACGACCACTGGGTAAGGGATCTGAATGTGTGCATCAGGTGCTGAATCCCCGACAGCTCCTATGTTTGTAATTGCTATTTGCCTCACTTGTACGTGGTATTGGACAAATGCATCTGTTAAATATATACATGTAACATCAATGTCCTCTGCCTCTTTCCTTTAAACTGTAATGTTCGTAGTAGTGTAAATGATACAGATGCCAATTCATTTTATCATTCTGGAAAATGAAGTGTGCCAACGATGGACCACCCAGCCCAGATCACCCAGTCATTGCCAAATTTTACAGACACATATATATATGCTGATGCAAAGACTTACAATTCCCCAAATAAGTTCATAATTCGTTTGCTGCATTAGTGGAAATGTGTCCAAACACATCATGCAGTGTTTGGATTGTCTGAGCCTTTCAGAAGCTGATCTTTTGTCTGACACATGTGTGATGGACAGTAGTGCAGTGCTCTGTATCTATCCGGGCTATAACCCAGCTTTGTGCCTTGTGCTGCTTAGCATAGGCTACAGGTCTCCCCGTGACCCTGACCTGGATGAATGTGTTTTGTAATGTTGTGCGTCATGTGATTCTCCAGTTCGGATGTAATGTGTTTGAACGGGCAGCCCTCACGTGTGGGTTTACAGAGTATTCCGTGCATCTGCCCCCCCCCCCCAGAGCTTACATCGCTAACAGAGTGACGGACAAGCTCACGCCCATCCACGAGCACATCTACTGCTGCCGCTCCGGATCCGCCGCTGACACCCAGGCCATCGCCGACGCCGTCACCTACCAGCTGGGCTTCCACAGGTGTGTGACCACTTCCCCCCCTCCACCCTGACCGGGAGAACCCTTAAGAACCCTTAAATACGCTGTAAAGAACTTCCACACGGCTGACATCCCGATAGCTTGTAGTTTCATGCCGTGTTCTTCAGGCTTAGTGCGGCGGGTGACGGAATCTTACAGCCCAGACAATGGACATAGATTAGGCAGACGTGGGAAATTAAATACAGATGCTCCTCACCTATAGACCTACCTGTTTAACGACCACTAGCACTTATGAACAGCTCTCTGACCAGTCGGCATTGTATGATGTAGAAAAACTTTGGTTTCTGTTCTGTTCTGCTTGTTCTACTATGTAATTTATTTGCGTCGGCGAAGGATGATTATTTTGATACGATGCATATGCTTTGTACTGTGAGATAGGGAGCCTCCATTAGCACGGACGTGCGCAAGTTTTCCTGTGTCTTATACGTTTCTTACATCTTCGAAAGCAACGGCTGTAACCTTTTTACTTGTTCGTATCTCAGTTAATATGTAAAAGTGACATTTTCTAGACGCCGTAGTGTGCAAAAAGATGCTAAGTGTTTCACTGGATTGCAGTGATACTATTTTGCGATACATGTCTATATATGTCTATATATGTTAGCCTATCTTTTATTTGTAATTCCGTTGATAATTAACGTTGGCACTTACCGGCCAGCTTATTTGCTGAGCTAGATGTGAGATCCCCTAAGACTTTTCTGTGTTTGGTTTAGTAGTTTCACTAATAGATCTTCACCTGTCGCATACGGAGAAAACTCGTAGTAGGAACAGCGCGCTGTTTAATACGGTATACAGTACACTACTGTATAAACATTTATAAATATACTGAACATACCAGTAAAGTATGTTTGAAATATCGGTAAGGGGCGACTCCTCACTTATCAACCATTTCACTTAACGACCTAGTTGTAGGATCGGAACTCGTCGTTAAGTGAGGAGTGTCTGTAGAACCGGCTTTGGATCGGGCTGCCGTAGCCGATACTGATTGGTTAAAAAATTGCCTGGATCAGTCCCCATTCTTACCTTTGATTCAGGACATGGCTGATGTACGTGCCGCTCATGGCGTCTCCCCTCGTCCTCTCTCCCCACCAGTATCGAGCTGGATGAGCCCCCATTGGTGCAGACGGCCGCCAACTTGTTCAAGGAGATGTGCTATAGGTACAGGGAGGAGCTGATGGCCGGGATCATCGTGGCCGGCTGGGACAAGCGGTGGGGCGGACAGGTGGGTGTGCAGTACAGATGGGGGTGCCTCTGATTTTCTTTTTGATCTGATTTAATCCAATACGTAATAGGTAAGTATTGCACATGGATCGGTCACGTATGGCCGATACACATTAGATTGGGGCATCTCTTAAAATGATCTGGTGGGGAAAATGTTATATTTTCTCAAAATGAAGTATTAAATCCTGAAAGAATCGATATTCCATTATCGATCTGCACATCCTTAGTGTCCACATTACATGTCCTTTTAAAGCAGTCCCGTCTTCCTGCCCCCCCCCCCCCAGGTATATACGGTGCCCATGGGGGGCATGCTGGTGAGGCAGCCAGTCTCGGTGGGCGGCTCTGGCAGCTCCTACATCTACGGCTTTGTGGACTCCAACTACAAGTCCAACATGAGTAAGGAGGAGTGCCTGAAGTTTGTGACCCAGGGTAAGTAGCAGCTGACGCATCACTGCCGTATTTCTGAGTCCGCTGCCTGGGTTAGGCACCTATGAGACTTTATCTCACGGAAGCAGTTTGTGATTAAGGTCCCGTCTGATCTCAAACCCGATTTCTCTGTACATATAGTTGTCTAGTGGCTGATGAAATGTTGCAGAAACTAGAGCCGCATTGCGTAGTTTGACAAATTGTGGCCTTTCTGTTCAGTGCGTTCTGCTTCAGTGTACAGATGGATGCAGGGGTGTGGCCATCACTGAAAACTGATTGGCCCTCGGAGTGCCCCTTCCTCTGTCACTCACTGATTCATAATGCATCATTGGCTAATGATGGTTGGCCCCTCTGTATGAATTATGGTCCCTCTTATGCCTCCTCCCCACCTTAGAAATCCTAGAATTGCCCCTGATGGTTTTTCATAAACAAGAATAATCGCCAGCAGTAGTGATACCTGGGGATTGTTAACCTGAAATTTTGATGGCTACTGTGTATACATTGGTCAGACTTGCGATCACATGTTCGCTCTGGCTCCACCCCCTGCCTGCCAGACCGTCCACCTTGTGCATGACTGGTCTGATATTCTCGCCTTCCTCTGACAGCCCTGACCCTAGCTATGGAAAGGGATGGCTCCAGCGGGGGTGTCGTACGCCTGGCCACCATCACCGAGACGGGCGTGGAGCGACAGGTCATTCTGGGGAACCAGCTGCCAAAGTTATTCAGCGGCTGACCCAGAGGGGGCACCAGTGCCCAACCACTTCACCCCTGTCCCATGTTATTGTTTAAAAGCCATTTTTGCTTAGTGTTTCTTTGGCACGATCTGTTGAATAAAACACATTCACGCTACTAATTTTGTTGAGTCTCATTGTGAAGATGTTTGTGGTGGCAACCGTGGAATTAGACTGAAATTGTAGTCATTAGATGGCCCCACCCAGCACTTAAACCTAAACACATTTTGTTTTTTCCCCAATTATACAGCTGGCTAAGTGCTTTTTTTTTTCCTCGTTTCGGCTTTCATGAGTAAGGCACATTCCCGTTTGGGCTGAGTCTAATTAGCGCGCCAGTGCCGCCACATGATCTGGCTGAGGACTGCATGCTCAGATTTGTTCCCCATCTTCGCCTCTGGAGAAGTGACTTCACGCTAGTATGTTGGCTCCACACCACAACTTCATCATGGCCATAATAGAACTGTCCCTGGTAATGAAATGTGCTTTTGATAGCTTCATGAATGTCAGGGCCATACAGCTATATAAAAGTACAGAGCTTACTGTTCTTTTTGCATATTAAGAGCTGGTTATTGTCGAGTTGGGTACCCTTGGTTACGGGGTTGTTTTGTGCAGTTCAACTATGTCGTAGTTGGTCACATTACTGGGGGGTAACAAACCTTTCAGCTCCATGGTGGATGAATGTTATGGTACTTCATAGTTTTTTTTCTTTTTTTTAAAAAAACCCTGGTTAGTTCAACTAAAATATGCCCAGGTCACCAAGTTAAATGTCCGTAATGGGCATGGAAGAGACCCCAACCGCTGTCAGGTCTGTAGATAATCGGCAATGATGGTGATCTTGAAGATGCTTCTCCATACCTAGTGTAAATGAACAGGGACAGTAACAAGTCCAAACAAACAGCTGTAAGGATGACCCACTCAAAGGTATGTTCTTGTACAAACAAGCAGGCGGTCCAAACATTCCCGAAGCCGTCCCGTTCATGTTTTCCTTTATTTATGTATTGTCACAAGCTCAAATGACCACAAACTTTACAACAGTCCTGCCTTCTTTCAGAGAACTGATCAAATCAATGAGAAAAAAAAACATTTAAATGAAGGACTCAAGTAACAAAAGGAAAATGAACATCAGCTCATGTGGAACTGAGACACAGTGGGGGAGGGGGGGGGGACTTATTTTGATATATCCAAGTCCCAAGACACAACTGCGGATCGCCCCGCTCACACTCTCTCTCTCTCTCAGCCGGATGTAAAATCCACTCATTAGAAGATAATTCATATTGCCGCCTATTTCGCTTTGTAAACCAGTAAGGAGCCCTTAGACGGCAAGGATCCTTTTCGGAGCAGGAGGCCTTAAATCGGCAGGCCTTCCCGGCCCAGACACACTGAGCAGCATCAGCAGGGTGTGTTAGCTCGTTAGCGTAATTAAAAAGACGAGAGATCAAAGAATTACGGAAGAGTAGAGAACAAATGTAGTGAACGATCAAAAACAACTCCCATTAAAATTAAGTAAAGCCAGAGAAGCCTGCTTTGTATAATGTCAGAAACACAACAGGAAAAAAAGTAGAAGTGTCAGAAACACACTAACAGATTGTCCTAATACAATAACAGAAAAAAAAACGAGAATGAAAAGGTAATATTTATTTAACGATTAATTTATAACCTGTAAAATGAGGAAGGGGATGGAGCAGCTGAATTTATTACGGCGAGTCTGTCCCCCCCCCACGTCCTGCTCATCCTCCCCCTGTTTCTGCACCTCTGTCCTACCGCGCATGTACAGTCCTCGTCAAGTCAGTGGGGCGCTCCCATATAGCAAAGGTCTGCTCATCACTCGTCCTCAGGTGTGCTTTCGTGACACGCACATTCTTACACTAATTCCGGAAAGAAAAAAAAAAAAACCCACTTCAGTCGACGAGAGTCTTTGCCGAGAAGACCGGGACAAACCATTTTTATGCCCTGGGGGGTAATTCTCCTGCTGTCTGCAAACCCATTCTAACAGGTCCGAATCGTGGGACACTGAGGGGAGGAGGGGTTTTCACATTGTCACAACACTTATGTTTCAACAGTCTCTCACTCCAGCCTTTTCACCTCTCCTTGCCTTATAGTTGTGTCAGGCACAAGTCCTGCAGTAAAGTCCTCCACACAGAGGGGGGCGCACTACTATTTCCAGAAACCAGCACATTTTAACAAAAATGGATAACCTGAGGTGAAGTCAACCTTTGGCAGACAACGTTGACTACCCTAAAGATCATAAACCCCTTTAAAACCCCCTACTCATGCCTGGCACATATTTATACTTTACTAAACATTCACAGACCAGCAATAACTAACCCATCTCTCATCCTCTGACCAATTACAACTGACCTTTAACACTGATAATTCTCAACAGCATACAGCCACTAATATATTCTCAGCCCATGACATTTGGCACCATTTCCTCTGGCGGATTACACTCCCTCCGTCACATTCTGTGTACTCTTCAGCCTTAAATGATAGCATGATTCAAACCCACATATCACCCTCTCACTCTCTTTCACCTGGCTAACTCCTCCCTCTCCCAGCCTGCCTACATGCCTCCAGCATGCAAAACACGGTATACAGCCGTAAAGAAAATTGAGACCACTCTATATTTTTAAACTAATCTGCATTTGTTAATCCTGGTTTAATCCTGATTCTGCTGGCTACGTTGAGCAACGAGTTGCTTCCAGGTTCACCATTTGTAAGACAGCAGGGGACTCAAGAACAATGTGAAGCAGGAGACACTGGGAATAGCCAGAAACCAGGTCAGTTAGAGGGCGGAAGTGACTTTCTGCCAGAGATGACAACTTATACGACAGTTTCTCAAGAATCGTAGGATGACATCAAGTGACCATCAAAAGGAATGGGAAACATTAAGTGCAGGTGTGAAGTGCACTGCTAGGACAGTTCGTATCTGGCTCATAGGAGGAGGACTGAAGTCCCATAAACCAAAGAAGCCCTTCATCAAAGAGAAAGAGAGAACCACCAGAAGAAATGAGTGCTGTGGTCTCAATTTTTTTCTGCGGCTGTATATATGCAAGTGCAAATTGCGGTATCAGTTCCGAATGGACTCCCAGTAAAGTGAATGACCCCAACAGTACAGAAACCTAGTGAATGTGAGGAACCTCTATACCTGGCAGCCCACGCCATCGGCCCCAGGTGATGATGTCACCTCAAGGGGACAGTGTGGAGAGGTAGGGCGCGATTGCTTGCATTGTGTTGTACATTTGAGTGTGTTGGGAACCTTGTGCGTTTTAGTGTTCCAGGATACACACGTCACCATTTCCCGTGGTCTCATTTACAGAAGAGGTTCATCCTCTCTCTGTTCTACATCCCTCCTCGTGTTTTATGCTAACCAAACCCAATCACCCAGGGTGCAGAGCACATCAAAGCCTCCACCTGGTATGATGATTTACAACCTAGTGTTTTTTTGCCCCGATGGACAGATCAGTGAGATTACCCTATTCATGACCTAATCGTTTGAGGTTTCATCCCTAAACTCTCCAGACTGTCTGAGATATTTCTAAAACTCTGATGTCTCCAGAGATATAAAAACCCACTGTTGTGCAAGGTAGCGTGACAGGTTACTGCAGGTTCTCCTCCCAGGCACCAAGCCACCCAGGTCCCTCCTACAGAAGCAGCCTGTGAGCCAAACGATTTGTTTGCTGCTCTCCCACGGATGGAAGCGGCCTGCACTCTGCCACCTGATTGGCTGCCACACACTGAAGGCCTGTACTCTGCTGCCATCTGATTGGCCATGGGAACCACGGCTCCAGAGCGGTCAGAGAACACCTCAAATTCAAAAACACCCTTCCAAATAATATACATACTAAAAAGAATCAAACAAAAGCTAAATGGCAGTGACTACTACTGCTTTGAAGTAAAATTTCACCGTCCTTCCCCTCTCCTACATGCAAACCAGTCCCAGGGACACTAGCTTCAATGATTATATTGTTAATACGAGGATTATAAGGTGCGTCAAGGAGCTGAGGTCTTTTTTTTTTACCTGACCCATCCAACTGCAACCTGAAGGGGGCAGCATTTTCAAAATAAAATAAAAAAAAAAAAAAACACGATAAAAAAAGGTTAACATTTTACACAAACGACATGCAGTTTGGTGGCAAAGGGCTGGTTACAAACCGGAGTCCTCCGACACCCCCGAAACTGCTTTCTTTGGGTGCTTCAGTAGCTAAAACTTCAGCGACGGTTTCAACACTCCCCCTAGTGTCCGCTTCGGACACTTACGTCTATATAAAACATGTATACAGACCGACACGGAGAGAGCTCTTGAGACACACACACACGCGCACACACACACGGAATCTGTGTAAGGCAGCACAGTCGCATCACACAGCGACGCTTCTACCTCCCAGACACAGAAACCACAGCGTCCAATCAGTTACAGTGTGAAGAGGTCATGTGTCTGAGGTCGAGGTCCACAGCCCACGGGCCGGCGCGCTCCGGGTGCAAGCGTCTGGGGTGTAAAGCTGGGAAGCGTAAGTACAGTTAATGTAGAGGAGACACTGAGTGGGCCGTCAATGTCCCACCCCCCAGAGATCCGGGGCCCCCCACCAGGACGGGACAGTGTCAAGTGAAGCTACAGCCATGGAACTCATTTAAAAACCACGTTAAAGTCCCCGTTATTTACAAATGCATTCTGCCTTGTTGGTCTAACGGTGAACGGACACAATGCTGCGTGACGCGTCGCCCTCTCATGGCCAATGTGAGTGCTGCCCGGGTAAATTAAGTGCTTGGTTTAGACGGGTGGTGAGATCGCTCAAACCTAGCCCCCCCCCCCCCCGCCCCCCAATGTTATGACATCATGTAGAGAGAAAAGGAGACGGGATAATAAGCAGTATATAGCAAAGGGGCAGACCTGCC
>JAODJW010000063.1:106419-125183 GCA_026777045.1 Hyperopisus bebe
GTCACTGCATTCCATGCCAGCACTGAGAATTGCAAGCAGTACAACCCATCCAAACTGACCTTGTGCACAAAAAGACTGATAAAAGGATACGTTTCCAGACAGAACAGGGAAGGGACACCATGTGGCTCTGTGGGCTAATCCTCTGTGCCTGTGATTAGAGGATTGCCGGTTTGAGCCCAGCCTTGCCACATCTGCGGCTCCTGAGAAAGGCCCTTAACCCCCAGCTCCCAGGGCGCTGCTATGCACCCTTCGCAGCCACCCATAGGAGGCGTAAAGAGAATTTCCCCACGGGGATCAATAAAGTATCAAATCACTGGGGAAACGCTACAAAGCACAAAGTTTCCCTCGCAGTTCAAGCAAAAGCCTGTGAAACCAAACGTACATGGGCAACCTTAGCATTTATCTAGGCAACATGAAAACAGAGAAATCACTTGCATAAATGATAAATCCTTTGCTATATGCACAGCCAGTTTTTGGGTTAAAGACCTTACTCAAGGTCCATAGACATGTGCCTGTTTTACCGAAGCCAGGGCTCGAACCGGTGATCTTCCAATTAAGGGCACAAGGACTGAGCCACTCACCGTTTCTGGTCTTAGAAACAAAGGAAGCTGTTTGCTAAACCCTTTTTTAAAGTGCTGCGTACCTCAGCTCAAGCTAAAGCAATGTGATAAATGTCTAACGGAGCCATTTAAGTACATAGCACACACCCCAGGAATCATCCTTATGCAAAAAAGAAAAATAAAAAAATAAAACATAAATCAGGCACAACCGGTTGTAAACCTGGAAAGCTGTTGGTTGTTTCACCCCAAGCCATCGTGAACTGCATTCCACCCAAAAATGTAGCTGATGCAACACAAGTGTGCCAACCTTTTTGTTCATACAGAGGTGTCAAAAATTGCTCCCCATCTTTCCTGAGCAATGCCAGCGTCCTGTTGTCGCAGACCGCAGCACCTGAGCTACGGCGTGATGTTCCTGCATAGCTGCGATTCCTCAGCAGTGACGTAAAGACTCCTGGACACCAGCCGAGACTCCTGCTTCCCCACCTCGGAGCCCCTCTTCCCCGAAATGCCGCTTTTCCTCAGCCCATTCTGCGAATTACAAGAGGCACGTCCTGTTTGAAGCTGGAGACGGCACTGAACAAAGGAACACAGACCGGTCTGGTTCCCCTTCCGTGCCCCCCTAGCCCTCATTTTTTTTGGGTCAGTCAGCACCGATTACTGAGGCACTAGATGAACTTTTAAACAAAAAGGGGCCCAACAAATGCTAACAAATAATGACGGCTCACAGTCACATAAGTCACTACCAAAGAGAGAAAGATCTGAATAACAGCCTTGATGACACGAGACCCAAAACAGCAGGCAGACAACTTGATTAATATCCAGTGACCCCGGTTGCTCATGAGGGCGCACGGAACCATAACCCGACAAGTTGGGTGCCGAGGCATTCTGCGAACGAGCTGGACCCTCGGGAAGGTTACCAGACACTACCCATCTAGGCCTACACCTTGACAACGCAGCCAGATTAAACACCAGCTCCTCTTTCTACCATGCGACTGGTCGATTACCACATTTTCAATAAACTCCCCAAGGCATGGCAGGCTGGCTTACAATGGACTTCAGACTGCGCCCCCCCGCCCCGCAGCCCACTAAAGTAAGGTGTCAGGCTGTGCAAGGCGATGGATCCGCCAGAGAACAGTGACATCTGACACCAAAGGAACACCCAATGAGACTCCCATAAAGGCAAATGAATGTATGGCAGATACCTGTATTGTGTGCAGGGGTGCGGTAAAGAGGGGAAAGATAAGATGATTCCAGAGGTCCTCAGTGACAGGGGCCCTAAAAAAACTGGAAAATAACCGGATTGGTCTGGGTTGGGGGTCCAACATAATACATTTTCCCAAAAATATCTAGTGTGTGTGTGTGCACACAACGCAAGCCCTTAGCCATGCATATATCTGCTACTGGAGACCAGGCCAGTTACGACCAAATTACACTTTCACATGAGTTCAACAGGCCCCAGGCAAAAGTAATTTGCCAAGCATTGTGAGATTCCTGTAACCAATGTGCCAAATTCCCCCGACATAAGCTGGGCATAACCATCACCAACCAAAACAGAGAAATGAGCCGTTTCAGGCTTTACCGTCCATTTTTTTGAAGTAGTGCTTTCTCCCGTATAACAAAACATCACGTATAGTAAAGCGGGTGTAGTGCATACAGAATGAGTGCATAAGTTCACACCGTGTCATGCCCGTCTCACGTCAACCAGCCAGAGAGCCTCGGGAGTTGATTCGTGGGGCATGGCCAAAGCTGACTTTGATGAGACAGGACGGCTGGCAGACCATCACCCAGAGAGAGAGAGAGCGAGCATGCACGCTGGCATTTCAGTTGGAGCGAGAAGAACGAAGTCACGTGCGGTGCGTGTTCCATGTTGAACCGTAAACAAAGTGGCGAGAAGGGGCGACGCAGGGGGGTAGGGAGGCAAAAGCAGCACAGATGGACTTAAGTCTTTTTACCCAGCTTCGCCTCTGCTGTTATGTGTGAAACCCCCTCCTAACCCCCCCCCCCACCAGCTGCCATTCCTCAGTGTGAAATGGAACTAGTACCATCAGTTTAATCAATGCAGTAACTGATCAAAGTATGGACAGGAGGTAACATGCTGAACGCTAGAGAAGACGGCTACAGTTTGTGTCATTTCAGCCCCAGCCATTGCATTCTGCATTGTTTTTAAATATTCGTGCTCACACAGAGATTTAAAGATTTCTGCCTCGAATATGATTATTAGCTTGGAATGCTGACGGTATGACTGTACCTGCCAGACACTGGTTAAATGTCCAACCCCTGGTATGTGGCCTAGCAAAAGAGAACAAACATCACCTGATTATGTCTGTCTGGACCACGTCGCAGTGATCCACCCCGGCCAAGTACGGCAACTAAAATGGCTGTCGGGTACGGAGCCCTCCCCGGCACCAGGAGGCGCTACAGATCCACAAACATGGCAGGAAGGTGATATAAACCCCTCGTCACTCAGACCACTGACTCGGCAGGAGGAGACCTGGTGTTAGCTGATGACATCACTGCTCCCGCTTAAGGCTAAGGGGGGGGGGGGCTTGGTGGGAACGGGACAGGAATGGAGCACCAGCATGTAACGACAGCCACCGGAATGTAAACCCCCTCCCACAGACTGACCCACACACACCACCCCAAACAGTCATTTCCTCATGCAGGTCCTCCAGGTGTGGAACACACCAAAGGGTTTCAGAGGGTGTCATTTTCTCTCATCTTTGCCATCCGATCAGGGCTTGGCCAGCCCACAAACGCTCTGCTCAGACGCTAATCACATCCTCGGCACACCTGACCATACTCCTGTTGACACCTTCTCTAAAGATCTCCTTGACTTTTCCCAGCATTCGCTGATGCTTCCTGCGTAATGGGCAATGGACTAAATATCGAGAGATGCTGTTGGTTCACAACTCCGTCCGCAGACACTTTCGGCGGAGAGAGGACACATCGAGTTCAGACGTCTTTCGAGCAGACGAGACTCCTGGGGTGATTTTTCACTTAGCTAACCACCGTCACAGCTGAGCTCTACCCATGAACCAAAGAATAAAACTCAACGCAGTCATGCTATCATGCACAACCTGTGAAAACAGTCAGGCTGAAACGGTAATGCTTACAGTATGACATCACCACATCGTTCAGGTGAACACACAACATGTGCAAATAACACCGGTGCCATGTGACTTACAGCACATAACAGAAAATTCCTGACAAATTGAACAGAGCCCCAGTTAAGGCCTAACATGCGGAGGGAAAGGAGATTACCCATACGTTCGCGTGGCAGAACAGTAGCTGTTTGTTACAGTTTGACACGTGATGACCAAATCATTCTTACTCTGGAAGATCAGAAAAAACAAAGATAAGAGCCAACTCAGACCTTACAAATGCTTACTGAGAACCTGGTTTAACCCCAAGTTAACCAACACTGCAAGGTTCTAATGAGAAACAAGTTTGCAAACCCCCCCCCCCTCCACTATGGGTGTCACAGCTACGCTTGCCCCGTCCCTAAGCATGGTACAACTTCAGAGACCCTGTCCCATGCAATTTCAATGCACCCAACGCAAAACATCCGTTAATCAAAAACTGGCTCTCCTTGACAGCAGAGTATCTATAAATTGACTGAAAACTTAAAGGAAACATTTTGCCGTGTCATTAAAAGCAGAATATGAAATGCTACCACATTCCAGAAATACACTGCAACCCACAGGCTGAAGACTTCATTAAGTAGCAAACAAGGCATTAGCAAGGCTGCCATGCGAGGAGGTGACCACAATCCCCAAAGCCAGAAAACTATAGAGACAAAACAAATGATTTTACCAAACACTATGCTGTAACTCGTGTTGAAGCGTTGCAGCGTGGCCATTTCAGAAACCAAGAACTTAGATGTTTAGCTCCGAAGAGCCCTGGAGTACACAAAGAGCCATGAAAAGATCTAAAGAAGAAAGTCAGTCCATCCAAAAAAAAAAGAGGCCACATTCTGTTTAGTATCGTCATGCTGAAGTTAAAGGATTATTCATATATGCCAAAGTATCTAAAGCCAGAATACTGAAGATGTCACCAAACTCGAGCCACATATTCAACAAGACCATCACATGATTCTCATTTCCAGCAACCTCCACACGGCCTGTCTGCAGTTACCGAGAGACGAAGGACACAACATAATTTTCTATTACTGGGGAATTTCCCTCCAGTCACAGATGAGGAGCTTAAATATTTAGCAATAACATCAGCACAGTGAGAGCTGATGCAGGAACCTATTAAACAAGAATGAAGGTCAAGTGTTACCACCAGGACCGCTGCACGGCCCCCCTTTCCGTCAGAGGTCTCGCTTGCTTTGACTATATGCTGGGGGTCAGCTCACAGAGCAACTCTGGGGTGTATGACGGTGCATGTTTCCAAGGGTGTGGGCTGTATGCGGCAAGGAGGTTAGTACCAAAGCCAGGTCGCTTTGGAAGAAGAGATGGAGTTTGAGCAGCGCACACACACACACACACACACACACGAACCAGACATAGTCAAAAAAAAATGCATACACAGAAATATTATGATTATTCTGCCAATGAATAAACTCGTGTGTAAGTGAAAAAGGTGCCAAAAGGCTACTGGAAGGTGTCATTTGGAAGCCATGGAATAATTTAACATTAAATTTGTTCAGCAGACGCTTCTATCCAAAGCACTGTACTATTGAAACAGCAGGATCAGCCATCCCTGGAGCAATTGGGGTTATGAGTCTTGCTCAAAGGCCCCAAAAGTGAAACACTGCCAACCCTGGAATATGAACCAGCGTCCTTTCGATCACAGGCACAATGTTTGGGGGGGGGGGGAGGAGGGCACAATCTGTATCCATGGGAATCTGAATAAGGGCCTCCTAATCACCCAGAATGCATCAGCCTGTTTCTCTGCAGAAAGGGAACCATCAAATAAACAACCACATACTGATATGTCCGCAGCACTGAGCCAGCCCAGCACCAAACCTTTCTTATTTATGCCCCCCCCCCCAATGTAAAAACACCCCCTAAGAAAGCAGCCTATAGGGAGGGCCGAGGACCCTTATATGGGGCTGGTTTCTAACCAGACTGGCCGTTTCGTAACATCTGACATCAAGCCAAAGAGTCACCAGGCATCTGTCTCCGAGTTCACACACGTGCCGTCCAGAGGGACCATTCGCCATCGCAACGCCAACATGCCAAGCAGGCCAGGGGTCTTTCTTCAAAACAATACCCCTCCCCCCCCCAAACACCAAGTGCACAATTTCCAATTTCACACAGCTTTTTTCCACAGATTTAACCTAGTCTCCACATTACATTAACTACCAATACCTGTGCAACAAAGGAGGAAAAAAACTGCCTTTACCCCCACCCCCCCCAAACAAGTACACTTTCATCAGGCTGGGTGTTTCCAGCCTCACTGTACTCAGCTGCCAGGTCGTCCAGAGGCCACTCATTGTGTGCTAACTTTTTACCTTCACAAAAGATGCATCTTCCTATTCCTCCGGCTCCCCACCCACCGAGACCGTCGGGAGACTTTGCGGAATGCCGTCTAATTTTCTGAATGATGCATTGTGACACCACCGAGGTTATTAAAACAAAACACAAACTACTATTATGTGTGTAGCACCCACCTGTGAGTAAGTGTCAATCTTTCTGACAAAAGACAAACTGAGGACAGCAAACAGGCTGCCAATTCATTCCTCAATAAATAAAACCACGTTTTCACTGCATGATAGCAGCTCAGGTGTGGAAAACATGGCCGACATATTTAAGTCGGAAAAACTTATATCGTTCAGCAGGGGTGTCCAACTCCTGCCCAGCCCAGGACATTTTTGGGTTTCCCCTCAATTTACACACCTAATTCAACTTCTCTGCTATTTACCATCCATTTCTCGAGTTGAATCTGGTGTGGTGGAGCAGAGAGAGAACTAAGCTGTCCAGGACTTGAGTTGGAGAGCCCTGTAGTACGGCATTGTGCCAAAAAGGGGGGACACCAGGCAGAATTCTGTTTACATGAAGGTTTCAAGGTTCTGGTTTGCGCTGTTTTCTACGTCGTCCATCTGTCACTATCCTGGGCGCAGGGGCTGCTGTTGGCCTCCCGTCTGGACGTCCAGCGTCCCACGTACAATTGTAAAGTCATCACGCCGCATACCTACACCCTCGGCCTCTGCTAAAGATAGCACCAGCGCCCCCCTCCCCCGGGTTTTCAGCGTAATCTGCAAAACACAGAGAAATGCCCACCGCCGTCCCTAAACTTTGTCCCGGAACTTTTTTTTTTTTGGGTTTTTTTTTACTGCAGCAAAATCATAACGGTGTCAGAAAAACAGAGGAATTTCAGTAAAGGAAACGGGGCCCATAAAGGGGTGTCACTTTCTCATCTCTGTCTCTTGACTGATTATCAGTCATACGGTGGGGGGGCGGCCGGCCGGCCGGCTGGCCGGCTAAGCAGACCCTACTCATACCGTCGCGAAACCGGCTGGGGTGGGGAAACCGGCGGCCAACCCGTCTGGATCACACCTCCCCCCACATCATAACAGCGGAAAGTTTTAAACTCTAAACCGGCTTAAAGAAACTCATGAGTCTTTACTCAATACTATGGAAATTTAAGTATGGCTTATATGTGATTACATTATACAAAAACTACACACAAATATAAATTAGGTACTTAAAAAAAAATCAACTAAAACCACTCACCGCTTTTTGGGTTGAATTTCCTTCCTCTCAGTGCGGTTTAACAGTCCTCATTGTTGGTAAGGGAATCGCTCGCCGAAATGTCCTTACGGTATAATAAAAGCCCGTCTCTTTTTGGGCCGAACAAATCCCTGGGACCACAGCTATCGGTCTGGGGGGGTGGAAAAAAGTTTCATGGGGGCGCTGGCTGTGTCGTTTTTTTTTTTAAAAAATATAGGTAAAATAAGGAATTAGAAACTAAAACCTGATCTGGCAGAAAACTTTGAAGTGGATACTTTTGTTAACGCGCACAATTTAAAACAATATCAGAACCGGAACCGATGAAAAGTTGACCGACGGCCCAGAAAAGGATTCAGGCCGGGCGGAGGAGAACCCAAACTTCAATCCCCTCTCCGGACAGCCAGCGCAGGTGACCTTTACTCCTCCGCAAGACTGGGGGTAAAGTACGTTCCGGCAGCCGACGGCGATGTCTCGCTGTTAATTTTTTTTTTTTTAAAAAAGGGAGAAAAAGTAAATAAAGAAAAATAAAAGAAGAGTTAGCAGCAGCGGCGGCCGCGGTCTCTACGTGCGGCCCGTCGCTCTCCCTCGCGCCCCCCCTATGTGGTTCCAGCGGCTCGAGCCGGTCGCCATCTCCCGCCTGACGTCACGGCAGCCGGCCCAGCCGGGAGGATTTTAAAGGGCCAATGTCGCTTCCTTTGGGATAAACTTCAGGGACAACTGGGGGGGGGATCGATCTCATTGCCCCCTGTCAAAACACATACAACAAACAGAAAAAATAGTACAGTTTCACAACTCTGATTTTATAACGGTTATAAGATTTTTGACAAATAATGGTGTAGAACAGGTCAGCACAAGTCTTGTTCAGTACTGAATGTGTTAGAATTAAAGGTCCCAGCTTAAAGCTGTACAGGTGCAATTCTAGCCTGCTTTTCTGAGCAATACCATGATATTTCTGGCGGAATTGCGCTTGTTCTTTTTGTAGGAGTAGATTTACAGTGGGCTTTGGGATATACCAGGCTCAGTGTGTTAGACTGTACTGCATTACATTTACTTATAAAATTTAGAACGAAATGCAAGGTTCTGATCATACGTCACCCATGGCATCAATGGAACAAAAGCAGCGTCCCTGGTACTAATTGCAATTACTGTAAAATTTAACTATTCCAATATTTATATACGTCCACCTTGTATATACATATGCATCCAGAGGCACTCAATATTTTGTTTGTTTATATCAATACTTTTTATTTTGTTATGTGTGTGTAGATTAATAAGCAGAGCATACGTATGTGTCGAATCTGTTTGAAGACTCTATTTTATTATACTGTATGTACTATTCAGGGGACAGTAAATTTCGTTGTACATCTGTGCAATGACAGTTAAAGATATTGTATTCTATTCTATGTGCGAATGATACTTCTTAGATACGTCTTAGAGCAAATGCATGGAGGGCAGAGCATGCAGAGGAAGCAGGGCGCTTCCTGAGCCTGCCCTTAGTTCGCCTTTTCTCCTAGGCAGGATAACAGTGCATGTCCCAGAGGACTCCCCCACCCAGACACACACCAACCCCGAAACCTGGACCGCGTTTTTACTTTCATGGACAAACTACCGGCTGCTGTCAGTTTCGTATTGGACTCGTTTTCAGAAAACAGCTCCTCGTATATTATGTTTGCCAGACAGCTCATTGATTTGAGATACTGTTACTTAGCATTGGTTTTCTGGTTCGTTATGACACGACATTGAATCAGTGTTTTGTTTTTTTGTTTTTTCTGGTTGTTTGGCACCAAAATATCAATACTACTGTAACGCCTTTGTTTTTGACAGGTAGTATTAACTTGTCATTGAGCTAAATTTAAGTTAAATCCTTTTAATAGCTCCGTTGAAATGAGTAACGCGTACACATCAAAATAAATTCATAATTGTATTTAGGTGTATTTAACAGTAGTGTGTTAAAATATTGTTGAATAAAAGTTGACCCAGGAACAATTATTTGTCAATCGTCGTCGCGATATTATAGCTTCGCATCTACCCTTTAAATAATTTTTATGTATTAATTTGAACAGACGTTCGTGTAAATGTATAATGTACGCGTATCGTTTTCCCTGGTTCAATATTTTGGTGTAATAACTCGAAAAACGTGGTTAACGTAGTAAATATATAAGTGAATACACAGTAAGTCATTGTTTTTGTAGCAAGCTAGCTAGCTAAGACTAGCCGCCTATACAGAAAATAACACTAACGGTGTCAATGTAGGAACCAGCCAGGGAAATCAATTAGATTGAAAAAAATAATTAGATTGTAACTTACTTAATTAGCTTCTTTATTGGTTGTAAGTATAAATAATTTTAAAGGAAGCAGACCGTTTTCTGAACACTGACGGCTAATCGCGACTACTAAATGGGCCTTGGCCACGGACACGGAAGACATATTGATGTCTTCATTCAACTAATTTATCTATCATTTATCTATCCTTTATCTCTCCATCTCATAACTGTTTATCCTGACCAGAGGTGAAGGTTTGGAAAGTAAAAATCCAGACTAATTAAGTTTTTGTTTCAACCAACCAGTTGAGTACTCTGTGACTGTGACTCTTCATGCTTAACTGGTTGGTTCAAACAAAATCATGGTCTGGATTTTTATTTTCTGACCCTGGACTGTCCACCTCTGATCCTGACTGGGGCCTGGAGCTCGCCTCAGGCAGCCCAGTACAAAAGGTTGGGGTCCACCCTGGGTAGGATGCCAGTCCAGTCCATCATAGGGCAGTCCGTCACACACACATACGGTCACACACTTTAGATACCCATTCCATCTACACCCTGTACAACAAGTGCCCAGGGTTTGAGAGCCATCTGCAGTGATTTTCTGTATTTCACAGTGGTAACACTGGAGCTGAACTCAAAATTATTCCTGGTTTAATCATCTCCAGGACTGATTACAATAATGCTGTAATGAATTTCTAAAACACAGTTAACCAAGAATCCCGAGGGATTTATGTACTTACATTATTTAATTTGCTTATTTATTATTTTTTCCCCCCCTGTACTCAGGGACCTTGTATCTTATCGTTTCAGGACTGGCACACACAAGTAAAACGCAATTAATCCGAGTCTCTTGGCCAAATTGAATATGCTACCTCTTATAACCCCAGGATCACAGATGACCGACGATGATACCGACAATGACCAATTTCTTTCATTTGCAAAGTAAGTAATATAATATATTTTATCTTAAGCTGCTGTTGACAAAACATGCACACAGAGGCACTGTGACATATATACAATTGACTGGACTTAACATTATTGATCCCCTTGGGGGGGGGGATTCCTTCAATCCAGTGGCAAGCATACAGATATAAAGAGAATAACAAAAATACAGTTACAGTAAGGAAAAGGGTATAATAATGTATTTAATAATATAAATAGCTACTAAGAACATATCAACAGCTCAAGCAGGCATATCCAATCACATCTAATATTGTGCAGTTATTTGAAATGGGCAAAGACAGTGGCACAGTACAGAGTAGATCATGATACAGAGTAGATGTTATATTATGCATCCGTATTAGACCATGAAACATTATGAAAATTATGTGGATCAAATACATTGGGCATATATATGTACCTATAGCAGACGTACAGCTGAATTTGTGCAGAGCGCATAAAGTACAAGCAACGTATTAGTGATACCACAAAATTGTTTGAGATTACTGACTGTTGGGCCTTGGATTTGAGATGTCAAACAGGTGAATTATACTAATATTCTGTATATCCTGAATGATTTCTTTAGAAATATCCAGCTTTATAAATTGACATATAACAGTTAAAATGGCAAAGCTATTGTATTGTTACAGGCAAAAAGCCTGATGATGTTAGCAGCTAGTTATCAGATGACAGTGAAACCTTTCTGTAAAACATGAAGGTGATCTTCTTGCTGGCCTTCTTGGGTTTCCCTTCAGGAGGTCCCGTACAGTGTGGAGGGGCTATGAGACGGAGACGTCCTTCACCCCGGCTCCATCCTGGAGGCGCTATCCCCCTGTTCATTATCCATCGGGCATGAGGTTTTTTCTGTTCTTCTCAGTGATAGGCTAATCTGAACTTACTGCCAGCACATCTTACACCCAAAGACGAACTGAGAGACATGGGTGGCCATTTGAAGCTGTGGTGACACTTGTGGAATGTTCTGGCACCCAGCGATTGCCCTGTAGCACCTGTGTGATCGCAGTAACTAATGCATAATTCCACCGTCACACCCAGGCGGACACACTCGGACACGGGCTAAAATCACCACTTAGCTAAATATGAGTTTGCATAACAAACCATCGCAATCGCAGTGTGAGATTTTCTTAACGCCAACACTGACTTACAGTAACCCGACACAAACTTGCATGTTAATATGAAGCCTTCGGTGCTTTTGTTAAAAACAGTGGGATTTCTGAAGCTGAGTAATGTGAATGAGAGCCCTTTTATTAACCAATCTGGTGCTGTAATTGTAAAAAAATGGCATGCTGAATTCTCAGAATGAATTATTCCAAAACGGCACTGCAATTAAAGCAGTTCAGCTAAACTACCGCTAAAAAACTCATATAAGAATGGCTCCATCGATGTCAGTAAAATTAAAAATCTATAACTATTGTTGTGGGAATGTAATTTCCCTTTTTCCCCCAGAGTTCCTTTGTTGTTGCCATTGGTTACTGAAGGCTGCTTTTGCTGTTGCTGGGATAGCAGAATCTAGCTGACAAATACACTTTCCTTTTTTTTACTGTTTGCATGTCTGTCATTGCACACATGCAATCACATGTACACATAACCTCTGCCCTCATTCCACAGCCAGTGGCCTGGCGTACAGCAGCTCCCTCATAATTTTCTCGTGACAGAGAACTACATGGATTCGTCTGCAGGAATAGTAGGTACCGCGCTGGGCTGTAGACACAGGGACCTTAGCGTTATGCTAAAAGCCACCGACGTGTAGATAGTAGGCTAGAATCCTTGTCTTAAAAGACGACTTTCAAGTTCTGGCCGCGGGGGAATATCGTGTACCCTTCACATTGCTCATCACAGCATCTAAAGTACATGTGCGTAGAACAGAGCAGTACTGGAAATAGGAGATTGACACTTTTATATTTCCAGTGCTTGTTCTTGCCTGAGGTCCTTATAAGCGCTGAGGCATTACAGAACAGACCAGAACGAACACCTACCCACAATTATCCAGCTTGAGTTCTTCCTGCAGTGATACCGCAAATGAATGTCAGAGACTTCAAGATGAATCTAATAATAGCTGTGCAACATTGAATTTTTTCGGTATTTCACACCTAATATACTTTGCATGAGGCGTTTGTCGTTTTTTTTTTTTTTTTCCTTTTTTGAAGTCGTACTCCGACACCCATACGAGACTACAAGGATTAGGGAACCGCAAGTTCCGCATTCATTTAACAGACAAAAGGATCAATGTAATGATATCAGTTTCCCTGAAAGTTTAGCTTGGTTGTCCAATGGAAGCGTTCACTTACACACCTGGATAGAGAGATCATTTACATTCTCATTAAAATCCATTGAGGTCCAGGAAAAAAATATTTCTTTTGAATTCTATTGGGGACTCTTAAGCATCACAGGAGTCCTTCATATAACTTATAATCTCGTACTTTGTTTATGGCTTTTAGTTATAGTCATAGTCTATATAGTCGTAGTCTATATAGTATAGCTGGTGCCTCCTGCATCTACTCCATAGGAGTAACATGAAAGGTACCCCCCCCCCCAATGGGCATGCAGCAGCATCATGCTGTCTTTTGTCACGCAGGCAGGGTGCGCTGTGTCCCCAAAGCCCCTCCTGGGACAGAGGCTACCTCAGGCTCCGGAAAAACTGCCCACGCCCAGGGAACTGATGGGCCAGCGGAGGAGGGGAGGGAGGGGGGAAAGGGTGGGGGGGTCGATGGAAGGCGACGTCGCACGGCACAAGGCCGCAGCGGTGCTGCAGCACATCAGGGACCTGAAGAAGCGGCAGAGCGCCATCGACAAGTAAGCTGTGGAGGACGAGGGCGCCCCCTTTAGGAGGGGCAGAGTATGACAAGCCACAGGTACCTAAAAGGCAACAGAGATGATGCCGCTACCAAGAAACACTGCCAAGGCACCGTGGCCCACAGGGCAGCAGAAAACAAACTTAGTCGATTCATTTATATTAAAAACATTTTAGTAGCACAGGGAATCTGCCTGCTAACGAACTAGCTGGTGTCCATTTCACAAGAAAAGCAGTGAAATGATAAAACTGATGTAAATAACTGTCACAGAATATAATCAGAGGTGTTTTTTCAGTTTTTTTAATCGTTCTTTTGCACCCCCCTAATCAAATAGTGCCCTAGGCCTATGTCGCCTATAGGGCGGGCCGGTCCTGCATGGCGCTGTATGTTCAGCATTGATATTGTGTTGCATCTCTCTGACTAAACATAAAAACACTAAAACGATTTTAATAGAGCGGCATTAATCCTCTGAATAATATCAGATGTTAGATTCAGGTCAGTACATGTGCTGGGATGCGTCAGTGACAACATTCACATAATCACATGGGCAGTTAGGGAGAATCGTTTCATACATGGGTGGATGAGTTTTCACCGATAATTGTCCTGTCAGAAAAACAAACAGCACTGGGGAGTCGCCTCTTATATACGGCACGGTGTGACCTTTTCATCCCGCCGTTTGACATGTTTGTAATCCGTCAGTCGAAACCGGTGAGTGCTTCTCCTACAGGCTGAAGACGGAGAAGTGGTGGAGCTCAACAAACTGCCCGGACAGCGAGGAGGACTCGTGGGGGCCGGTCCAGGGTTGTCCGCTGCCCCCGATGACCAAATCAGCACTGCAGGCTGGGGGCACAGCCCCGCCCCCATCCGATTCCCATGGGTCATGTGACCAAGAGGTGGGCACTGACTCACCAGACACATGGCGTGACCCACTGATATGACGCTCTGACAGCGCACACATCTAGATATATAAATTAGAACTTTTTTTGTGTTTCTGAATATTGCTAGTGTCGTTTAACAAATGCATTACTATCGTTATTGACCGTCCTTTGAAGCTGTCCAACTGCTCTCTAGGAACCCTTAGAGTCCCTCTGTGATACCTCTGCAGGTGACGTTTGGCACACGGCTAGACAAGCTGAATCTTGCTCCAGGAGGAAACCCGATGATGTCATTTGTCTTGACGACTGCAGATAGACAGGACCAGCACAGTCACAATATACCATTCTGGCGTCGGTTTGGAGGAACTTGGTACAACACAGAGCAATAACTCTTTTTAATACAGTATTATAAAATATAATTAATACATTGGCATATATAACACAGTTATCAAATTTAAAAAAACAGATTTGTTTCAAAGGTAAACCTACCTGTCGTATGCTTTCTGTAAAGTGATTTTGTTTCTTAAATTTTGTGAGTTAGAGGGGAGGGACAGGTGCTATGGCAAACGTCCTGTGACACCTATCTTACCATTATAAACGGCAATATATACCTACCTACCACAACAAAACTGACAAATATTTGATGAAATGCTCATTAAACATGCTTAAGCTGCGTGACCATAATTAAAGCTTTGGTTCTGATGTGGACAGAAAAGCATTGCGGTTTTCAAATGAAAACTGACCGTGCAGCATTGTTTTCGTACCGTCAGGATCTCGAATGAAAGAAGATATTGGTTCGCGTTCATCTCCTTTTACGGAAGTTTCGAATAAAAAAAAAGTTTGATAGAGTATTTCCTTGTATTTCCTCTGACACGCCTGACACCTACTGGCAGGACGAGGTAACAGATTAAAACTAATTATTTATCACCAGCGGGGAATGTCTCTGCTGCCGGTGTTTGGTTTGGTGACACCTGGAAGCCTCAGCTGTCAGATACACATTAACGTTTATTCCACCTGTGGCATAGTGTTAATTTATTAATTAAGGTCCTGGCCCTTTCTTAACGCCGCAGTGTCACTGTGTCAAAGTTGTGTTTAAACTATGTTGCTTTTAGCAATAAACTGACGCGAAGTCTGTTCACATTTTTCTGCTGTAAAAGGGATTCACCTGTTGTGTTACACCCAGGTTCGCATTGCATGAACATATTCAGATTAAATTATTTGGTTTTATTGGTTTGTTCTAATTGCATGACATGTTAGTCCATTGACTTAAATTTAGCAAAAGATAAGCTATATTGCATTTAACCAGCAGAGGAAATGGGTCGTGGAAAGAAAAGCGTATAAATCTTTTAATAATGAATAAAGACGATTCCGGATTAAGGCCTGAGACTTTTCTTGTGCGTTTGTATTTGTATTCAGCCTGCGTTAATGACTCATGAACTCCATGAACATTGCATGTATGCATACAGACACATATATTAAAGTTATTTTTGTAATCATATAGGCCTGTCCGTCTGTTAGGAATGTCTGAACAAATTGCAATTTGCGAACACGTGAATGCATATTCCAAGATGAAAGCTTTAATTTCAATTTTCTGTAAAAAAAAAATCAATGCATTATTATTGCTGTTGTTGTTTTAATACTACTAATAATAATAAATGTCGGAAGGGTTAGGAGTGTGTCTACTAACATGCAGTAACCCCAGCCTAGAGCAATGAGAAGCCGGTGGTCTTGCCCCTAGCCCACCCCGTCGCTTTCACCGCACTCATCTCTCTCTCTCTCTCTCTCTCTCTCTCTCGCTGTCACTTTGCGCGGTGACGTCAGTCTCCGAAAGAAGATGGCGGCGCTTAAGAAGAGGGCGGAAGGTGAGGGCAGATTCGCTGGCTTTTTCTTACTGTCTTGCGATGTTTCCTTTTTTTTTAAAAAAAAAAATATTAACCGGCCGCCGCGTCCATCCTCTCCGAGAGACCCGCTCGCTCTCTGCCGCTCTTTCGCAGACCCCCGTCGCCGTTCTTGCGCTGCGCTGGGGGGGGGGGGTACACATTTGACTGGTTAGCGCTGTCGGCTTCACCAGCGTTAGCCAGCCGAGCACTGAGTCCGTATGACTGAAATCTGCACGCCAGTGATCCCGGGCTGTGCACCGCCTTCAGTGGGGGGTGTGTTCGCATACCCCGGTGGCACACCTAGCCGCGCCCGCGGCGCTGTCTGCACGTCCGACCGGTTCCCTGTGCACACTGAGCCGCGATGGGCTCCCGTCTGTCCGTGTCTAGCTTTGATAAAATGGTCTCTGTCGGTTCCCTGCGAATGGGTAGATGGACCCCCGCTCTCGGGGGCTTTGGGGGGGGCGGACACTTGGGCCGGGATCGCGGGCGTAATTTAAGGTTAGCAGTGGGGGGCACGTTGGTTTAACACACTCAGCTGTCTAGCTGGTTACATTTTCACTTTTCAGCCCCCCCCCGCCCCCATGATGTTAAATCTCATGGCAACAGCTGGATGTTTACGTGCAAAACACTGGCAAGTTGCTCCGAGGTGCAAGCAGTGCCCACCCGGCTTAAGTGAAGCTGACGGGGGGGCGCGATCTCGCGGCTCCGGGGGCAGAGTGTCGCGTGCCGCAGGACCCGTACAGTCGCCCATGAGCTGCGGTTTGTTTTCGGTCGCCACCATACCCCTATTTCCTCTTCTTTGCCCTGCTACGATGAAAGAGGTGCAGAGGTGCACAGTAGGGACACCCCCCCCTCTCCAACATGCGTGTGCGCTCCGTGGCCCGGACGGACGGTTTCATTAGCCCGGAGTGCTTCGGTGTGCCTTTTCGGTGTGATCGTCTCTCCCGCTGAATTGAGCTGATTCGCCGGGGCCTCCGGATACCGTTTCAGCCCTGTCACACGAACCGCGCCGAACCTCCTGTACCCCTTGGCCACCATCGATTATTCATTGAAACACATCGGGAGAAGTCCGTATCGAAAGTACATGCAAAGGCGCATCCCACCCACCCTACAAGCTCTAAGTCATACAGGAGAGCGGTGATTCTGTGGCTGTTGCGCTACCAGTGAGATCATGCCTGCGGATGCAATGGGAGATGAATCCCAGAAATACAGGCTGGAGTGGATCCCAGATCGCAGGGATCCACCTGCGTCTGGCCAGTGGACACGATGCTGGTGACCGTCAGTGGCATTTGGCATTTGGGTGAAAGGTCTTGTGATGATCTCTGTCCCCTGTGTTCCGATGACCGTACTTCGTTATTAAATGTTGTATGGGTTTACGGTCGAGTTCCCGCCAGAAGGGTTTACTGTGAAAGGCTTAACGTGAGACTGGGGTTAGGTAACCAGGAGCGATTAGAGAATGCAGAAGTGGAAGTCAAAGCCGCGATCGCTTGTCAAAGTGCAACTGTGATAAGAAGATGCAGGCCGGTGGGCAAAGGTTTGTTAATGAGTCACTCTGCGCCAGCAGGTTATCGGGTCCCGTCCCTGGTGGGTGTGACCAGATCAAGGACTGTTTATAACTAGGTTATGTAATAACAGATTGACACGTTTGAGTGCATGTTGGGGTGCCCTGCGTCTGTACACATGTACGCAGGCATTTGTTCTCAAACCCGGGACGGGACACACCTTGCGCCCAGCACACAACTGACCACTTATACTTTCCGAGACCTGTCTCTCCTGTACCGTTGTGTAAACACCGGGGAGAAACAGAGACTTATTATGGAAAAAAGCAGGAGTCACTCTGGATTGGATGAGTGCTGTGGATTGAGTGATGTGTGTGCTGGTGCGTAAGTTGGGCCCCGAACCCATCCCATCCCGGGAGAAGCGAAGTTCTAAAGCGGTTCAGCGTTGCCCTCGGTGTGGGTTCTGTACCCGCAGTGTGTCCGGTTACACTCCGGTAACCTTATTCCTAGAGAACCGGGCCTTCTGTGCGCGTCCCACGCCTCCCTCGGGGCCCCGGGGCCTCGGGCCCTAGCGTCTCTCGAGGGCTCGACTCATGATTGATTTAACGCACTAATGACAGTCAAATTACGCCTGCTCCACTTTTTAAAAGATGGTCGCCGTGGCGGGCGCTCTCTCCCGGCGCTGAGGTAATTACACTTTGGATTAGGGACGTCTCGTATCCGGGACTCCCGCGATGGCCTCGGTGTCGCTGTTCGGCATAAACCGAATTAAGGACCGTTTTTGATCCGCACGTAAAACATTGAGGCCCGGAATGTATAATTAAGTGTAATTACATGCTGATTTTCCGTTAGTTAGTTATTAAAAGACATGGGAAGTGTAGCCGGCTATTTTCCATCTTCCGAGACGAGTGTCACAGCCGGAATGTCGCGTGTGCTGGTTCTGGAGAAGGCCAGGCCTTCTCAGCCATGCCGACGTCCATCTTGATTCCTCCTGTGCTGTCGCTCGGTGAGCTGATGTGATTTTTGCCCAGTCCGGAGCACCGTAACAGGCCGCCAGATGAACCCTTAATGGTTTAGTTTTAGTTCGTTATTTTGGCCAGCCAGGTACCACGCCAGCTTCTGTATGGAGGTAGGTTATCCAAATTTACAGGAGAACGTTTCGACGTTGTTCCGCGCCACTTAGAACCCTAGCGCAATTCATGCGTTGCAGTCTCACGGTTACGTGTCTCCCTGCTAGTCGCCAAACCGCCGTGGAGCCCCCCC
>JAODJW010000063.1:142438-158247 GCA_026777045.1 Hyperopisus bebe
CCTCCTCACACCTCTCCAGACCAGCCACCCCCCCCCCGCCGCCACCATCAAATCAGAGACAAGACTTTGGTTTTTACAACCACAGGAGTTCTTTCCTGACGAAGAAGCAGGACCAGGCGGCCCGCAAGATCATGAGGTTTCTCCGCCGGTGCCGGCACAGGTAACTCCTCCCTTCTCCATTCCAGCCGTCTTTAGCTACCCTGCCCCCCAACATTTCTGGTAATTTACCACCCCCCCCCCCCAAAAAAAAAACATGCAGGATCAAGGAGCTGAAGCAGAGCAGAGAGCTGGAGAGGCTGCAGAAGCGAGGCCTGGCCTCCTGATGGCGCTGTTTCACACCTCTGCGGTCGCTCCTCATGTACGGTGATGGAGTTGGGGGAGGGGGGCATGACTGCAGATTTTCATACAGACGTTTTGCTTCCTGGGCAAACTCACGCACAAATTCCCTCATGTCTCGGAGACCACCCATGCTTCCTCCTTCCTGTGTGGCCACATGATTCACCGGGACGGCTGCCGCCATCCAGTCCCTCTCGCTTCCCTCTTTCTCTTCCCTGTTGTCATCCTCTGCCTCTTAATTTCTTGAGAAGGAGAAAGAAGGAGGAGGCCAAAGGGGGGTGGGGGGGGGAACATCTGCCTTATTTTCTTTTAATCTTTCTGCCCGGAACAGAAGGAGTTTAAGCGATTGGGTCATTTCTTCACTTCAGGCGATTTTTCTTTTTAAATGTTTATCTTTCCTTTCGCAAAGCAAGAAGATGCTTTTTCAGAATGTATTGTACTGTTGTGGTATTCTTACAGACTATATATACAAAAATATATTACATTGTTAATGTCTAACATTCTTATTTATTGGATATATACCTTTTTTGAGGCATGTTTTTATATTACTGTACCTTCAGATGGGGGAAAAAATAACTTTATGAAATGACTGAAGAATCGACTCTCTTAACTTGAACCTGTGACGCACCGACAGATATTACAAGTCATAAAGTCTTAATCCAGAGAGGTTTTCAATGTTTACTCTGCCTTTTTGTGCACCCCTGAAAGTTACAAATTAGCGCGTTCGTTTTTAGACTTGGACCAATGCCAGAGTTAGCAGGAGACTGTACCATTTGAGGCTGGGGGGGGGAGAGGATGATGGGAGCTGAAACGCACTGATGAGGTCCCGAGGGTCTGCCAGTGACGTCAGTATGGGAGACAGTAGAGCCATTACTGTCACGCCAGTTGTATTTTTACTTTTTTTTATTTCAATTTCCGAAGCGTAATCGACTGTCATGTGTGAAGGCCAAACGTGGAGATCCGAGAGACTCATACAGGCGTCATGAGACGTGACCTTTGTGTGGCTAAGTGCTGGATTTGTGCATCCGCTGCCGCTGGTCTGATTGGTCCAAAAAGCGTCGGTTCCTCGCTCACCCGTCCGGTTTGGTTTGGACCTGCTTTATGCTCTACAGTCGTTTCTAACAGATGACTGCACGATAGCACCACAGGCTACCTGTACTTATTCCTCAATGTGCTATTTTTTATTTTATTTTATTCATTAAGTGCTCGATTATGGATGCTGCAGGCGAAATTGCAACATGGCTCATGTATGAGTGTGTGTGTGCGTGCGTGTGTGTCTGCGTTGTTACCCGTGCATGTGCCTGTTTTCGACGACGTGTAGGTTAACTCTTCCGTCAGGCTGCAGTTTGTGTTCAGGTATTGGTGATGGATAGTGGGGGGGGGGGGGTCATGCTGACAAACGTGACAATCCACATAGGCCTGGTTTTGGGAAGAAGAGGAGATCCGCGTGACCGGAATCCGATAATCGGTTCCTGGAGAGATGATTCGGTTGAATTTCCAAGGCAGAGTTAAAAGGGGAATATGGATTGTCAAGTTTGTGCAACTGAGAAAATTACAGTAACGTGCCTTTATGCTAAGGGAAGAAGCAATGTCAAGTCAGATTTAGAGCGGGAAAGGGTTTGGATTCCCCTAAAAAGGAAGCCTACAAACATACGCAGATGTGGCCTATAGTCTTACCTACGTTTATAGGGTACATGCAGCGTTCTGACTGGTGGTGTCGCATATCAGTTGGTGATTGTGTTGACCAGGGAGGGTCTCCTTTCTCCATCCCTGTCCGCCCAGTAGTCCACTATGGGAGAACTGGTGAGGTAATCTTGAGCAGCAGATATGTTAACGACAGACACTAACACAATGTCCTTAATTTCATCGTTTGTTTTTATTATTTTTAACTGCTAGCCTATTTCACGGAACCAGTTATAAGTTGTATTGCTGAAAAAGTTTCAGGTAATAACAAAGAACTTGTATATGTGATGTATGTACAAAATGATATTTTACTCATTTTAAATGTGCAGTGCCTTAAATTCTTATTTTGGTAGCTGCAGAATCTTACTCGGTAGAAATGTCAAACATATATGAGCGTATGATGCAATGTTTTTACGTGTCAAACCAGGACACCGCGTGCAGGACAGTTCCTATACGGCATATTCCTGTTTTAAAGGGAATTCGGATCCAGCATCGCAAGGACTTACGCGTGTTTTGTGCTGGTCCTTCAGACGCGGTGGGAATGCTGATAGCTGATGGTGAGTCGAGTAATTGTGATGATTTTGCTCCAGGGGAATCCATTTAATGCACATTCGGTTTGCGTCAGGGTTCCGGTGTGGTCTTGAACTAAAGTTTACGCCGCGAGAGTTCGCTAGGCACTGCACTTTTAAAAGAAGCCAATAAAATCCACGGAAACAAATATTTCTCAAAAACAATTACTTTTTTAACACTAACAATCAGTCTAGGACTTAGCTCGAGGAGGACTGAATTTAATAATTATGCATTAGTCTGTAAATAATGTAAAATACGAGACAGCTGAGAATATATTTAAAAAATAACGAGCTTTCTGGATTAATGTGGAGAAAATATTATTCCGCATTTTAAATATACTGGTGTCTATGATGGAATTGCATGTTCATATCCAATTTTATTTTAAAGTTTGATTTTTTCTGTTTTTTCCCCCTGTTTTTAAAGACCGTGTGATCAGTGGCTACGGCTTTGTTATTTAAATTGCTCTGCATGAGTTTCAATCTTTTGCATCACTTACAAAATATTACGTATGTCACGTGTCCACGTCATTCACTACTGGTGTTTAAACGCTTATTTATATATAAAGTCATTTAAGGTTTTTTTTCCTCCTGTGCTGTAAATGTTTTTATTTTCCTTGATTTTCGGATCTGTTAATATTTCTTAAGAATGAAAATAAAACGAACATTGAAACACCCATGTGTCGCGATTTGTATTGCTTTGTAGCCTATAAATTTTAATTTAATACCATCACCCTCATTGTGCTTATGTAGCGCAAGTAAACATGGAAAATGGGTCAACGCTAGCGGAAATTTCAATGATTGGTTAGTTTCTTTGTTGATTATTGGTTGCTTATTTTCCTTTATACAATGAACGTTAAAACTTTGATTGTCCACAGTATTCGGTATTTTCCCCCAAGACTGTGTAGACATTCCTGCTTTAAATGCTTAAGAAAACCGAGTTTAAATCGATTGAGCCCAAGTAAATTCTCGGGGGAAAAAATGTTATATGTGATTACATTAAACGTCAGTTCCTAATATTGCAAATTAGGTGGTTGCAGCGTGCCGCTCTCACTACAAATACAAATGCTAAGATTTGATTTATACTGGTGCTTCATACATACTCGGAATGTATTCATTCTGGGCAGTTTTCCACCGGCCATGCAGAGCTGACATTTAAGCCTTGCCAGCTGGTTCCAGTTAGTCACTGAATGACAGTAGCGTCTCTTAAAAAGAAACGCTTCATAGGCAAAACATTTCAGCCGCCCCCCGCTTCCCTATGCGATCTTACAAAAAATTGCGAAAGTTAAATGTAGGCTATTCGTTTATTAAGGGGGGACGGAGGGCAAAATAAAAGTCCACGATCGCCGTTTCGGTTTGTGCTCTCCCGCATGCCGTTATGTCCGGTCCGAGGAAAGGGGTCATGGCGCCCCCTGATTCGCCACGTTTACCGGGCACATTTACGCCATGGGCCGCCTGGGTGGCCGCAACCTGCACCTGCCTGGGTCTGCTTCTCTTACAATGCGCGCACATCCGGGAGCTTCGGCTGGAGCTGTGGGAGCTGCAGCACCGCGTCGGCGCTCTGTGTGGCGAGGATGCGGGCGCGCCGCCGCGCTGCGCCCTAGGTGAGTGCCCGGGTACGGCCGCGCCATGCGCCGGCAGCAAGCCGCCTCGCCTCCCCGCTGTTTCGCTTCCTATCTCTATTATTGAAAATAACATTTCCCTTTGAATAACAATACTTATCTCTTGTAGAAATTAGCCGATGCTGCAGTTCACGCACAACCACGCGCTACTTGCCATATCGATAATGCGTGCAGATTTTTCAACAAAATGCCCGGACAGCGTATTTTATAGGGATAAACCTCGTTTTACAATAGATGGAAAATACCACGTGTACAGTGCATGTAAGCCTATGCAGGTAATGCATTATATAGGTAATGTCAAGAATATGCCTACGTTTCATTTATTCATTTCTGTTTTGAAAAATACAAATAGTATCGACAAATGGGGATATTATCATTAGTTACATGCCTACAATATTGCAATGAACATTATACTGCATATCATAGGATCGATTCGTTACTATGTACCTATTTTGTATATCAGATTTTTTAAGTCTTACTGTGAGATAGTGTTACTTATTCCCAATTCATCACAGTTGCAAGTGATTTATAAGTTGTGGGGTGAGTCTATTGGACGAATCTTGATTTGCCTCTTAAATGCCCACGGGACAGACCCGAGCAGATGCCAGGGCCCAGTACTTGACCCAGATGCCGGCCGGACAAAGCGAGACCTTACCCCTAAAACACCGCGTAAGCAGCGGCAGGTGGGACAAAGTAAGTGACCCCCCCCCTTCCACGCACCTGCTGTTTCGCTCACGGGGGTCGCCGTCATTGCTTCTGAGGGGGACGTGTCCCCCTAACATTTCATAATTATTCGTTTGGACCCCCCCCACATTTAACATAAAATATTAGTTTTATGCCAGTGTATCCCCCCCACCACCACATTCAAAATGCTTCTGACGCCCCTGGTTTCGATGCTATGACATAAACCAAAATGTGTCGGCAATGCCTATACTAACGCATTACGATTACGCTCATGTCCGGCTCCGGCCGTGATCATTATTAATGGGATTAGAGTTAGGCTTCAAGACTGATATCTCTGTGGAAAATCCTCAATGCTAAACCAGACACAATAACATTGTTTTTTTTTTTGTAACTGAAGTCCCCGTCCTGGGAAAATCACTAGTTTGTCAACATTACGTTTTGTTTTAAGGGCGCCGTGCTTTTCTGCACCTTCATCCTGTCTCGACCCATTCCTATGGTAAGTCTGTATCCAATTTTTCTCTTTAGGTTTCGTTTTCCTCACAGCTCATTTAAACCTGTCCTTCTTGGAATGCTTCACAACGCCGTCCTATTTTAGACTTCCCGTTAAATGCATGTTCCCCCCTCCCGTGCCCTATTGGATTACTCTCCTAAAGTAATTTCCTCTGTATTTTTTCCTTGTATAGTGCTGCTTCTCCCAGGGTCACCCGTACTCGTATCTTACATTTAAGAAATGGTGGCTATTTGGAGCTGAGACTAGCCGAGCCGCACGTGGGTGTTAGTGATTGACGTGGCTGTCACACGTCCGTGCCCATCTTGCTGTCCTCTTCTCTTACCTTTTCTCTGTCAGACGAAGATGACAAGACGCTGGTGAAATGGATTGTGGGACAGAGTCAAGGTGAGGGACTGCAGGTATCTGGGGAAACTGTTACCGTGACGAGAGGAGGGCTTTACTTCATCTACAGTCAGGTAGATAAACAGAAAAGTTGACGGATTAAAATAAAATGATAAAATGCATAATTCATTTCTGGAGCTTCGTTTTAAATTATGACTTTTTTAAATCTCTCTTACGAGAGAAAAAAAGCAACAAAACAAAAACAAGTACAAGAAATGTAAATATTTCGTGTGTCGTCGTTGAGGATTATTTGTTGTTGTACGAAGGTGAAAATGTTACTCGGATGGTAGGTCTTGTATGAGGACCCCACGTTCGTCATGGGCCACGTGATCAAGAAGTACCACGAAAACAAGGAGAGCAGCTTGATGAAGTGCGTTAAGTGGATGCCCAGGAACAACAGCGAAGCGCTTAACACCTGCTACACTGCTGGTCAGTCCCAGCCACGCTGCCCAGAGCTGGTCACCTTATATACAAGCTTGCTTTATTACCTCTGATTCTACTCAATTTTGATTGGTGGTCAAATTATTTATTTATTATTTTCATTGGGTCATAATTGATAGAACACTCTGACCCCGCCCACCATAGGTAGATCATACCATTTCACCCACTCCCTTATTTACCCACTCCACTACAGGTGGCTACATCCTGGAGTCAGGCTCCGTCCTGGAGCTCTCTGTTCCCCGAAAAGACGCAGGTATTGGCCTCCTTCCCCACGCCACCTTCCTGGGCATCTACAAGATCTGATCTGTGTGCGAGGCATAAGTGGCCAGTGGGGGGCGCCACTTGGACCACCCACTTTGACCTAAGGGACAAAGCCATAAGCCATAAGCTAAACCAAATAAATAACCAAAGAGCCAGCAGAATTTTTTTTTTTTGTCACATGAAGACAAAGTTGTTTTCTGATATGAAAAATGTTCGATACATTCAGATGACACTGTTTTCTGGCCTCACGCTTTGGCACAAACCTCCTTTCTCTTTAAGAGGTTTAATTCAACACACCTGCTGGAACTTCTCTATGTACTACTGAAGCCTGACGGGGTGGGATTTTTGGGGGGACTGAGGGACCTTCAAATGAGAAAATTTATTTGGTGATGTTTTTCACACCCTTAGTGAATGCATATTAAAATCATTATTCATGCTGAGTGCCGTCATACTTACTAAGTGCTATAAAACCCATCAGAATTCATCCGCACAGCACCCATTTATACATTTTTATTACTTTAGGTCTGTCCTTTATTTATGAAACAATATCCATAATAAAGTTTCCTCTCATCATGCAAAAACGTAACTTCCATTTTCCTTATTTTACACATTGAAATGTATTTTTCTGGTTCCCAATAGATAGCTGGCTGAGTCTGATTTAAATATATGTCGAAGATATGGATCACGGTACATCAATCATTACTGACAGAAAGGAGAACTTTGAAAGTAAAATACCACTGACAAGCAAAATGCGCCCTCTAGTGTGGGGATGAAGCAGATTTTTAAATCGGGCTCTGAGTTTTGTCACGTGGTCTCTGGTAGCGCTTGGCTGCGGCTAAAATTCTTTGTATTGCTTTGACCTTGCTTTTAGTGTAAAGATATAGGTGTTAAATGAAAATCGCCTCAAACCCATTGTGAACAACTCATTTACACGCACTTGGTGTCACTTAAAATATATGAGCTCTGCCTTTCATCATTTTCAACCCCCCGCCCGAAAAATCCCGATTAACTCCTGTTCAGGAAGTTGGTCTATCTGACTTTTAGAAGCACTCCTGTATGGCGATATTTACATTTTTAAACCGCGTCTTTACATATTCCGCTTTCCTTTACCCGTTTTCCCATGAAACCCCAGTTCCTCGGAATGTTTGCTCTGCTTCGTGTGGCGATATGTCATAAACACTCAGAGGAACTATAATTAAATGAAATGAGTTATTTATTGTCAGTCCATACAACATTATTCAGGCAGGTATTTTTGGGCAAGACGTCCTTGTCGGGCCAAATCAAGTAAGTGAATAAAGAACAAACGCAATACTTCATAGGGACCTATACTATCGTTACGCCCATACACTAATTACAATTGCGAAACGGTTTATTAATCTGAAAGTTAATTTTATTTCTATGTCATTAAAACATCCCTATCTGCTAAAATGTGAACAATTTAATCCTGTGTATTAGCTGTGTCTATTTAAAGCCCCGCCAACGCAATTTTCTACGTTACCCTCCGGTTAATCCAACGGGACAAACATTTACAAATGATGGTCTATTTATTTAGTAAAAAATGGCCCGCGTTTGTTTCAGTTCGATCTTAGTACGTATTACCGTTGTTTATTTTTTGTTTTTGCCTTAACAAGTGGTAGCGAAAATCAAAACCAAACACTGCCCAGTAGCATGGATGGTGGAAGTGACGAGTACGAAGCCTAAATGTTTCCCGGGGATGATCCAGGACGATAAAAAAACTTTCCAGCTTTAAGTTTTTCGGACTCCATTATCTACATGTTATTACTCACATTATAGGCTACTAGGTGAAATGTAATTGCAAACTTCACGGCAGAATGAAAGAATTTAACTGGAAATGATAAAAAGCAAGAGGCATTTAAGAACTGTCAAATAGTAAATATTAGAAGTCATATTTTTGAATATAGACGTACGGTAAATTGAAGTGCCAGATTAACTTCTTTTTAAATTAACTTATGTATCATTGTGGGTCATAAATAAGATGTGTGACAGCTCATTGTTCTCATAAGTAAAGCAAGAGGACGACTTCTCCTCTTCCAGTGGTGCAAACAGGCGCGAGCCCCGGGGGCTTCAAATGAAGTCCCTCTCTCACTCCTGCACCTTCCTCGCTTTCTTGTGGGAAAGCGACTTCCCTTTCCCAGTATCCTGCTAATGATGGTCATACCTTGCAGTTCCTAGTTTCTTGCGTATCCTTATTATTCTACAGCGTTGGCATCATCGCTACAAACGAGATGCTAAAATAAATCAATCACAAAGTTTTCCTTCACACTAAGCAGAGATTTCCTTTCCTGGTCATCTTTAACGTTTTCTGCCTGGAATTGGTCCGAAATATAATGTACTTTGTACATCTTCTGAATAATTACATCCGTGGCTTCTGAGATCTCACGGGATCATCATGCTAGGGCATGTTGACTCAGTTCAGCAGCAATGATTTCCGTTACACTGTATGCTGCGTTGAGTTCAATATATTTTGGTCACGCTTCTTGATTTCCGCGTGATGTTCGCTTTTCTGGACGTCCGTGTCGCTACGTGCTGCCGCCGCGTTTTTTGCGATCGGGAGGGGGGCAAAGGTCGCACGAACAGCCTCTTCCGTCAGTTTTACGTAACCTTTATTGTGAGGCTTTATTGTGAGGTGGGTCGCGGCTGTATGTAGGGCCCCGATAAGGATCGCGATGCCGAGGGACATGCCGGGTGGGGTTTCCACGGTGGTCCTCGCTCTCCTTTGTCCGGCATGGGGGAAGGCGGGGGGGTTGGAGAAGTGGGGCATAGGCCATCCTGCTTCGCTTCAACTCATTATTTTGGAGAGCAGGACTGGCGTGGGGTGGGAGAGGGCAGCCAAGAGCAGATATCGAAGGAGAGGGATAACTCTGCTTACAGCCTGTAACAGATGCTCTCATTCAGAGTGTTGCACACTGTCAGACGTGCCTGTGAAAATGACATTGGAAGGTATTCAGGTCGACTGGTAACAAATATGAGTAATTAGAGGCTCTGTAGTGATCGGGAAAAACGCAAAGATATATCGGCGGAGGGGCTACGTCTCGGTTCTGCGCTGAGGGTCCTTTACGCCTCCGTTTTTCCGTCTTAGAAGTCGTTATTATGGGCTGAGACGCACAAGCCAGGTGCAGATCGGAAAGACCTAAACGAGAGAGGCAGGGGAGATAGGGGGGGTGGTGATGGGACCGGATCTGTGCGGCAGAATCTAGCTGTGAGTGACATTTACATCCGTCCACACCGAGAGTGTGTAGCTTTTTCAGATTTACATTTGGTAAATGTCACGCGTTTTTACCGACATAACTAAAGCCGAGTACCCCGCAACAGGGCGCCCCCTCCCCCTCCCGCGCCAAATAAAAAAGCTCTTGAACTGCTAGGCTGCTCGCACCTTTCAATCTTGAGTACTAAGTGGAAATAGAAATGAAGAGGAGTGAGATTGTGTTTGTGTTTGGGGGGGGGGGGGCATGCATTGTCTTATGGGTGCCCAAGCAGCACCTGTGACGCAATGCAACGCTCGCGGTCAGGAACACGCGGCTACAGCATGGCTCCAGGTCCTGACCCCTGCCCGCTTTCCCACCAGAGCTGACGCTGTTGCCAGGGTCGTTCATGACCGATGACTCAGCAGAACAGCACACAAATGGGGGGAGGGGGGGGTCCGTGCACCAAGCACATTCATCACTCTTAACAGTCAAACAGCTCTGTGTCCACACAGAGACATTCAGCCACAACCGCCTTCACACAAAAGCCACTGCCGGAGTAAGCTTTTTCTTTGTGATTTAGAAAAAGATTTTTCCACCGCGCGACACGGGTGAACTATTGAAGTTAATCTCGGGGAACAAGTAACGTAAGCGCAGATAAAGCGGCACTAAAAGTAAATAAATCCATCATAATGTAACTGCGAGTTACTGAAAAACTCACTGCAGTAAGAAGGATAAACCATTACGCAAGCACACTGTCCGAAGCGGCTATTTTTTTACCTGGGTGTGAAAATAAGACGACAAGAGTTTATATGTTTATGCAAGGATTAATATTTTCGACTCTGTTGAAATGGTAAATGTGACTGAACAGACCTATTACAGATAATTAATGCACAAATCGGCACCACAGCGTGATGTTTTGACTGCGGCTGTCTGAACGTTTGTGAGCCGCAAAATTATCGGACTAATTACAGCCTATCACACGCTTAATATCCATTATGTGGCGCTGGTAGGAATGAAGCAATTCCAGAGTTTGAACACTAGAGTGTGCTGTAGATCCAGGTCTGCGTTACGGGGCTAATCTATTCTCAGCCGGGTGCGTTTAACTATCACGGACTTGACCGAAAAATATTATTTTTTCCATCTGGAAAAAAAAAGCTATATACCTTGTGCTCAAGGGCAAGGGAAAGAGAACCAGTGATGTTTTAGGTACGAATCCAGCTCTTTCTGCACCACACTGCTTCACTGCTTGCTGCCCATTGACGCATTTTATTTATGGAGTGTTCGTGGTAGGAGTGTGGAGAGGTCACACGATGCCCCCCCGTGCCCTGTGGAGACTGGGAGGGCTGCCGTTGAAATTAAGTGGTCTCCACTCGTGGTTTTGAAGGACCCAAATCAGTTTGATTTTCCTTGCCGTCTCTTCGACAGATGATGAACTGCCTCTGTTCCCTAAGCAATAACGAGGAGATAAACTAGGTTTCTAAACCCATTGTGGTAGCCACCACTGGGCACCATTAGTACCTGTTTGGTTTAACCCAATGAGAACGAGTGGTAACTGGGCCAAACCAGACGTAGCGGAGAGTGCTTGGAGTCTGACCCAGAATTGGTTTTGAAGCATTTCCCTCATTACGTCGCATCATTACCCTAACTGGAGTAATCACTGTGCTCTGGGCGGATTATACAGTTACTCGCGTCTACTTCACGCTCGTTATTTTAATGGATTATGTCCATCGCTTCTGAATGACTGAATGACCATCCGTGAGCCACAGGTGGTCCGTAATACTGGCGCAAAAACGGGTGATCGCGGTTATCCCGTGAATCCGGGTACCGACGCTGCCGAGTTCCCTCCGAGCGAGGCTGATCCGCGGATGACGCAGTCCCCGAGGGGCGCGTGCCGTGGCGCGCCTTTGATCTCGACACCCCCCCCCCCCATGTTTATCGACACCAGTGCTACATTTATTATGCTTACGTATTTTTCCTTGGAGAGGTGCGTTAATTTGCACCCCCCTCCCAAAAAAACAAGGGATTTTTTTCTTTTCGACTCTCTAGGCTTAGACCAGTCCCGAGAAGTCGGTCTCTGAGTGCGTTATACGTGTGTGGGTGGGATACTCGGCGTTTCTGCATGCGTGGTCTTTCTCCCGGCCAGCACGGTTCATGTTTAGAGCACATTAAAGAAAAAAACTACCTTGATTTGCTATTGATAAGAACAGGCATCTGCGGTAACGGACAGTAGTAGTAATTACTGTCCGTGGTAGTACAATGCGAAGCTGTGCCTCTGAAATTTTGCCCCCTGTTTCCTATGACTGCTCCCCCCCCCATTCCTTCATTCCTTCTCTGTTTTCATTCACTCCTGCCCCCACTTGTTCCTTCTCCCTTGGGTAATTTTCAGGGTCTAGTACAGCCAGCCGTACATAATAACCCCTCTCCCCCCTCCCCACATTCTCCCTCCCACCCCAATTACCGTCAATTAAAGGCACTCGGTGGCGAGGTGTAGAGAGGCACAAAGAGGCAGTGGAATTTGTACATTGTGTGTGTGTGTGTGTATTTGGGGGGTGGGGGCCACAGGAGACGGGGTGTTGAATGAAGACTATGGAAAGTACGGGTGAGAGGCAAGGTGTGCCTCATGAATAGATTGAGACCGAGAGGGTACAAAGGAGGGAGATGTAAAAAGACGACAAGTGTCTTTAAAAGGGAGGCGATGATGAAAGGATGAAAGAGAGGTATGCAAACCCCCATTGCCGCCTCGTTTCTGACCAGCCTCTTGCTCCTCACCATCTTCACAAGTGTCCCTTCTCTCGGTCACGTGACTCCGCTGGCTAATTGGTCCGGTGAATTAGTGACTCCTGTGAACTTAAGAAGGTCCGCATCGATCGGATGAGGTAGGATCTGCGCGTCATGCATATGCAGTCAATATCGTAATGAAAAATCCCAGCTGCTATAACGACCGTGGGAAGGCCGCGGCAGATGTGGAGGATTTGCGAACCGCACCCCCCCCCCCCACACACACACACACACACACACCCCACGGCAAATTCCCTGGTAGAGCTGACATGTTTGGTAGGGAGTGGTTTTTAGCTGAAATTAGCACGCCAGATCAACTAGTATGACGGTTCATTAAATCTAGACGTATCGACCAAGTTCCTTGTTATAATCACTAGTATATTGGCGATGTCGTTTCTTGTAGGGGGTGATTCTTTCATGTGACCATTACCTCCGTCGCCATAATGATTTTGAAATAACTGCGAGGACGGCATAGCAATCAATGTGTGGAAATCCCGACAGAAGAGCTGTCCTCTGCTTATATTAGTCGCGGTCCTCCGTATTACTGGCTTTTATCCTGATAACCGCATACAGATGTTCCCCATCAGCATGACGTCCAGGGAGAGAGATGTCTTCCTCCCACTGTGAAACTCCACGGCATTAAAGTGTTTTAGTCGGGGAGTATGGGTGCCTCTATCCCCTTTCTCAGACGAACATATATCTTTACAGATAGACATAAGGAGGAGAACCTCTCTCGTATCAACAAACTCGATATTCGAATTTGCATGAAGCAAAAGCCCCTGTACGCGATAAACCTAGAACAGCGTCTCCGGTACTGAAGATTAAAGTCTGTCAACGTTATCTCCCTTTCATCCCCACAGAGAAAACAAATTAGCTTTCAACATGACGTGTATCTCATTTTCTCCACGTTGTACCCTTTTGTTAAATGATTAATTAAAGCAAATGCACGTTCTCTGCATACAGAACAGTGTAAGAACCCAAGTCACCCTCGTATCACACTTAGGAAGTGTTGTTTGGAAAACTCATCGCACCCCAGTATATTTGCGGTTCACATTCAGTGTCCAAAAGCTGCAGTTACCAAAATCTTTTCCTCCTATTTAAAAAGCAGAATCCTGCTAATATATATTTATAGTGAAAATAGGCCCGTGCTTTATTGTAAGACCAGCCTGATCATCGCATTTGGTTCGCAATAAATAAGCTGCTTGAAGAATAATGCTGACCTCAATAACTCGCTGTTATTTTGACATCACGATAATATCAATCCCCTCAAAACCAGTAAATATAAAATCGTTGTCATTTGCATCTTTTTCACCATCGTCTTAAATCACCCTCGTAGCTTGTGTAGAGGTTTTCCGTCCGGTCTAATTTTAATGCATAATAACGCGGAGGAAAATACCAAACACGCTTCTCTGACCTCTAAAAATAATTGCGCAACGATACCTCCCCCGGTTTCTGCCAGCTTTGATAAATCTCATTAGATCTTTCCCATGAAGTCATTTGCATTAATCCTGTCCTATATATCTTCGCGTTCGCATTTATTTAACCAATTTATAACATCCAGCATTACGCATTAAATTAAATTCTGTTTAATTTGATGCGGCGCTCGGCGAAACACGGTGCTGCAAGAGGTTTTACAAGTTTCAGATATTTCAGATGTGATTGAATTAGTTGAGTCACTTTGATCGAAATCGCTCTCATTAAATCACGCACCATTTCAGGAAATGTGTCCGGCTGGATGCGGCCCACGTCGGCCGGCGTGGCGCGCCGGTGACCGCTAGTCAAGCGCCGACAAACTCATGTTAATGTTAATTTTCTATTCCGTTTTTCCTGCAATATTAAATAAACGGCCTTTCCTGGAGCCAAGGAATCGTTTAACCTCTCTGACCGTGTTTTTTTCCGGTGTATTTGCTATCGTGAATACATTCCACCATGATGTTTAATTGCAATAGACTTGGAAGAACCTGCTTCAGCTAATAACCTTAGATGGATTTATTAAATATTATAAAATGCTGCTAGATGGGACTCATTTTAAGCAATTTTTGTATGAAAATTTACGGGTATGTCTGAAAAATGATGAAATTGATTCGTTTTGGTGTATTAGAGTGACTCTGGTATAATTTCCAACACAAATTTGATAAATTATATATGCTAATTGCATAAAGTGACCATATCTACAGTTGAGAATCGGGGGAGAGAGTCTGTAGTCTAGGTTAAGCATTTGAAGACAGCATAAAGTGACTTAAGAGTCATTTTGAGTCTCTCATTATGAACTGTGATCCTCCCCATTAAGGGTTAACATGTCCAACGGCCTTCCGTGTTTTTTCATTATTTTTTTTTTAAATACTGAAGTGCTGAGACGTATGAATTATGAGGAATATTAAAAACCACCTAAAGTTTGAAAGCATTCAGCTGGCTGTTTTGCTCATGGGTGGGGCTCACATCCACAAATAACGGCCTTGAGTTTAGTGGGTTCTCCGCGGAAGGTCGTTGGATCTAATGGCGCTGTGGCGTGGTTATTGTTGTGCTTGCTCTGCCACCGGCTGCTGGTGCCTGTGTGTGTTTTCGGGCAGGTCTGTGTGCTGAGGGTTTCTCTTATGGCTATATTTAACTTGAGGTCATTCCCCCTGGTTTCTCCGGTGGGGATTCCGGTAGACAGCGCGAACACCACCGGGTGGGTATTTAGTGGTGCGCGAGTGTGTGTCAGTGCAGCAGGTCCGCACCCTCTGAACAAGCACTTAAATCTGGTTTCCATCATGACTCTGCTCACCCCCCCCCCCCATTCCACAGCACATTCTCATTGTTTTGTGGAACAAGATCTTGCACAGCGTATCCTGTCAGTAAACTCTTGTCCAACATCCAACACACACAGCTCTTTATTCTCTCTCTCTTTATATATATATAATTCTTTCCATTTTCTATCCCAGTGCTAATATCTTCCAGATGTGCCAGAGGGAGTCAGTGTTTTTGCATGTATGTTTACCGTGCTGATGTAGATGCCATTGACCCGCGGTATAGGACTCTCAGTTGGGTACTATGCAGTACGGAGCAGGTCTGTGAACTCAGGAGGGTCGTTCTGTCGTACCTTTAGTGAAATCGGGCCATTAAATGCACAGCTGTGTAAATGCTGTAATACGCATTGAATGCAGGTGGCTTCATGTCTTAGTGCTGATTGGAGGAGCCGGCCTTTAAATTCCGGAGTGGGCGGGGCTGTTGTGCTCTGCCAATCACGGAGAGGCTTAAGCTTACCCTAGTTCTTGTTTGCTTCCCCCTCAGCTAAGCTGAGTGGTGACTGACTGTACAGTAAATCCTGCTCACCGGGGGGGGGGGGGGGGGGGGGGGG
>JAODJW010000063.1:240293-258137 GCA_026777045.1 Hyperopisus bebe
CCTCCTCATTTTACCCCCCCCCCTCCCCACCCTCATCACTATATAGACTGAACCGCATCCAAGCCGAACATCAACTGCGTAAGGAACGCTGCCCCCGACCATCAGAGCTCTGCTTCAGGGTGGGTGTGTCACACCCCCCGCCCCCCTTTTGATTAGGGGTTAGGAAGCACTTTGTGTAAAATCAAGCCAACTCCCCCAGTACTACAAGCCAAGGGCATATCCTGCTCCTGGCTTTGGAAGGAGCATGTTCCTAGCTGACCCTTACATAAGTTTGCATTTCTCAACTTAAAAAAGACCTTTTTTTTTTTTTTTTTTTTTTTTTTACTGCGGTGCGATCCGTTGTTCAACCCCCCCCTCGCTACATTCTACTCCCCTGACTGCTCGTTGCCATGACTACTCCATAGCAACAGCTGCTAGGTTCTCAGGGGAACCTGTTTCCATGGCAACCAGGATTTCCATAGTGATTGTCGAAAGCCTACATCATACGATACAACATCACTGAGAAGGACATTATCCGAATGGTTTATTACTGATACATACATTACATAACCCACTGCCGTACACTATCCATAGAATGGGACCAAATGTTGACACAGTTTATGAGTCATCCTCGGTTTCCAGGTGGACCCTTAAAGTCTGTCTGGAAGATTCTATGTGTTAATCTTCTGCAGTACTGTGCCGACATCGCCGTACTGCACCTAGTCGCCGGCAAGGAGGTGAACTGACGTCACCGTCACTGCCATAGGCCCCTGCCCGTACCACGCGTGTTGGGAGTGCCAGAGATGGTGAGAGCGGGATAGAGGAGTGGAATGAGGGTGGAGGAGGGAGAGGGGGGGTCACTAGCGTGATGCCGTTATAGAGCCCAGAGCTACATTGTCTTTCACCACCCCACCCTGAGAAATCCCATGACCCATTTCATCAGATGAGTTTTTTGAGACCCAACAGCTTGCAGGTTCATGAAGAACTTCAGAAGGTCCCAGGCCATCTGGATTTCACTGACGGATGCACCTCACTGATCTGTCTGGTGCTCGTTCAGTGAGGCTTTCCTTGGACCCTCGCATTCAGATTGACCTCAAGGCTCCTCGGTCTTGGTTAGGAGGAACCACAGATCTTACCCGTTTTCTAGAACGATCTACGCTTCTGAGTGACTCTGACCTTTGAGAAGCGTCCCCCTCCCTCACCCATATTGCTCCAGGTCTCCGCCAGACGGAGCATCCCCCCTGATCCACTCCGCCCCACAGACGCTCTCCCTCCCCCAGGGTCTCCTACCCACCTCACAATGACATGGCTTATTTATCCCACCAGAGGACATCGATTCAGTCTGAGAAGCCCAATAAGAGCATGCTCTCCAGCCCAGATGGCGCTCACCTAACTGATTAGGACAGATTGTTAAATCACCGGCGGTATCAGGCTCAATTAGAAGCTCCAGATGTCACCAGAACCAAAGATCTCTGGCCCTGGAGGAAACACCCTCCCTCTCAATGTAATAGAAACCTGTTATTTTGACATTGTGGGGACCGTTTTTCAGGTCCCCGGAAAGATCTGTGAATGAAATAAAAAAAATTAACATATTTTGTTTGGTTTCTTTTGGTTAAGGTTAGGGCTAGGTAGGTGTTAAGGTCATCATGTTGGGATTAGTTTTCCCCATAGAAATGAATGGAGAGTCCCCACAAAGATATAACCTGTGTGTGTGTGTGTGTGTGTGTGTGTGTGTGTGTGTGTTAATGACCCACCTTCGAAAGCCCTGAAATCCTCTCGAAATCAGCTGCCAACTGGCGAGGATCTTACTTCTCACAGCAACAAAGAACAAAGCGTGTTCTTTTCTAATACCCATATAATTAGCAAGACAATTACTCCCACTTTGGGGGTCGCGGTCGTGTTGATGAGGTGCAGTCTTGGGGAACAGCGTGCACACATTCACGAGAAATGTTTACATGACGAAAAAATTAGAAAATGAAGGCATTTTAAAACCAAAGAGATTAGAATAACAGATGTGATTAATGGAGCTGGTCTCCGAATATATTGCTTCCCAGAATTCTGCGTGTTGAGGGGGAAGACGTGTTCATTGACACGGGTCATGTGATCATTCACTCACATGTGCATGACAGCATGGTCACGCTCGCATTCACACACACTCACACACACACACACACACACACACACACACACGCACACACACACATACATATACACATTCTCCTCATCAATCTCCTTTCCAATCACTTCCTGGGGCGGAGTGACCAAAAATAAAACCTCTTTCTCGTCACACCACCCCCCCCCCCCAAACTTCTCCCATGCAACCCCTCCTCTTCCTCCAGGAGTCAGACTAATTAAAGCTGCTCGTTAAGATGGTTAATTTGTCAGTGCTAGAGGAGGGAACGGACAAAGGATGTAGGGAATAAAAATAGCCCAGACTCATCACGTCGGTGCGGCTCATCAGGAACAGACACACGGCATCTTTTCAGGCTCGCCTCGCCTCCATCGTCATCCTCCTATATTTAGAAACTCTAAAACACAGTCCCCCCCCCCCGACCCCCCTTAGAGGACAGAACCGCATGAAGCCTCAGCGTCCTCGACTGCCGGCTTCTTTCCATCCTCATGCGTATTCAGCTCATTTTAATTACCTGTACATTCGGTTCATCAATTACATACGTATTTGATTTGATTAATCAATTACATACGTATTTGATTTGATAAATCAATTACATACGTATTTGATTTGATTAATCAATTACATACGCATTTGATTAATCAATTACATATGAATTTGCTTCATTCAATGGGTTTGTAGTTCATCTCAATGCACCTCTGTATGCTGCAGGCATCTTGGTCGAGATGGAACTGGTGGTGCGATCAGTCAGGGACCGACCCGAACCATGACTCAACGTGGCCTGCTGCCTCAGGACCTGCCCATCCGCCCCCCGTGTGAATACCCATGTCCTGAAAATATCTCTATCCCACGCCTGTCCCCTAATCCACCTATTTCAACATCAGCTGCCGGATCACTGATATTTATTCTAAAGTTATACAGATATGTTCATGTTGTGCTGCTAGCATATAGCGACAACCCAGTGGGGTTATACATGTGGAAGGAGCACTAGATGGTAAGGGCCTTAACTCCTTACCAGTTGGTTACTAGTTTAAGTCCAGGAAATGTTCCTTAGCAGATGTTTTTTTGTAAAGCAGCATAAAATTTTTGAGAAAGCATGGCCAACCGGTCTTTGGAGAAAGTGGGAATTAAGGGCCTTACTCAAGGACCCAATGGCAACTCCATTTTGCCAATGCAGGGATTTGAACCAGCAACCTTCTGATCACAGACACAGCCTCCTAACCTACAGACCCACAGACATGGGTGCGACAATCGAAAGATCAAAATACTTTTAATCAAAGCAATAGTGACCCCGAATCACCATCACCTCCGTCTTAATGTGACGTCAGGGAAAAAAAAAGGCAGCATAATTATTCTGCCTGTTTCGCCGACTGTACATGCGCGCGAGGCAAACAGGTCCAGAATCCCCGGCTGGGTCAAAAGCTTGCGTTTGCCTGCGGCCAGGAGCTGACCCAATTCCTGAGCGTGGCACCGATAGAAACGAGGGAGTCCTTCAGTCAGACGCGGTCGAAAAGTCCAGTGATACCTAACACTCGGCATGAGCCCAGAGCATACGGCCTTTGTGTGACAGCCGGCAGGAGCGGACTGGCCTGGACCACCCAGGGAACATTTGAGAAACAGAAACCTTCTGACACCAAAGCAACGAGCTAACGGTGGTCTGGAAACGGCCCTGGGACCCGACACAGCAGCTGGCATCAGTTTCCTGTTTCACATGCAGTGTAGGTGAGAACCTGGCTTATAAATACTCCAGGTAATTTATCATTAACTGAATTATAATATTATTAATTCAATGTGATGGAATTAGCTTCATAATCAGTTGTAATTTGGCAGAATATGAGTAAAATATCACAGCACGATGCCAGGCAGTAACCTCTGAATTCTCTGGAGGTCATACATGAGTAACCAACAGAGGTCAGAAATCTCTACCATACCTCCATCCTCAATCTACATGCTGCTCGTCATTCTTGCCAGGGGAAGTGTCTGTTCCATTACTCTAGGCAGCAGAAGGACAACAGCGCCCCCTGCCTGTGGTCACCCACACTGCAGGCTCTCTAAAGGCCGTTTCCTGTCTGTCGGGCCCCTTCGTGTAGGCTGTGAGTGGTTGGCAAGATCGCGTTGAAAATGTAAATCGTTCGATTCTCACCTGGGCGTCCATCCCAGGCGAAAAATGAGATACACAGGAGCCTAATTAGGAGGAATTCATCTGGTTGTTTGTACCTGTCATCCTGTTGGGTTTTTTTTTTTTTTTGATTAACGATGTTTTAAAAAGAAGCAAAGGGCTGAGGGGGTAAACGCGTTGTAAGAATGATCACGCCGATTGATGACCAGGAGTGCGTGAGTAACAGGGATTCACCGAGATGAGAGGGAGACTGACGAATCGCTTCTGGAAGGGTCTCCCGCTCATGTCACACGATGGCAGTCATCCAATCAGAAAGAGATGGATTAGGTCACATGGTATGTAAATGACAAACTCTAAATCATATTCGGGAGTAAGTCCTCTTCAAGAGCCAGAGAAAGGTGGCGTGACCAGCGATCAATTAGACACCACGGTCACCGTCTTCCGTTGCAGAATTCGGATATCACCTGAAACACTCCCATCCGCTAAACATCATCCTACATCTCCAAGTCGATCCAGGCGAAATCCCAAGTCATCAAAACCGTAGCGAAAAGTGCTTTTAATCATTAAGCATGAGTTCAGGGAGAGCCAGAAGGTGTTTGTGTGTGGGGGAGGGGGGGTTGGTTAAATGAAGTAAGAAAGAACCAGACTAGGGTAGATCGCAGGTCACAGCACTCAGAAGTGCGGCACAGATGGAGCAATGTTATGAATACATCATTATTAATTATTCATCCAGGAGGAAGCTTCAGTAGCAGGTTGGCAGGTGGGGCTGTTGCAGAAGGAGATTTTTGGTGCGGATACAGACGGGGCCTGTTACAGGGGCGACTCTGCCCGGTGGAATTATGTTAGACGGCAACCTGAGAACAGGGGTGGAGAAGAACCGGAGGTGGGTTGTGACCAGATTAAGCGAGAAGACACCAGTTTGTGGGGGCAGTATGCTCTCAGGATGAAGGCCTCTTCCAGGGAACCCGCGGAGGAAGCTTTCGACGATGCACCAGCGAGCGATTATAATTAGCGTGTAGGCGTGAGATGGGATGTCCTACAGCGACCGTATCCAAGGCGCTGAGGGACGCGTGCCAGCGTGGTACCCGCTCGCCGTCAACCAGACGCATCCCGGTCGTTAAGGCCGAGCGGGCGCAGAGGATCTCCAGGGTTCGCCCGCTACACTGGAGGAAGATTGGCGCTCTCGCACATTCATCTGGCGGCACCGAGCGGCGGAGAGATGGCGAGAGGCGACACATGACGAGCATCGCCAAACCGAGGCACAAGCCCTTCCAGCACAAGCACATGCCAGCCCCCACCAATGGCTCTGAGCCAATGGCACCACCGCCCCTCAGAGAGGGCCAATTAAAAGGGGGGGGGGTGAAGGAAAGAGGAGGAAGAGGGTGGTGAGGGGGCGGGAGCTGATACGGACCCACTTGCACATCACCGCTGAGTTCAAGAGTAGTTATGTAACCCGCAGAGGTGGCTGGTGGCGCCGGTTGAAAATGTACACGTGATTGTAGCATGTATAACGCACACGTGTGAGTCTTATACATATGACTGAGTTATTTCCGAGTCACACTGCATAGCGTAAAGGTACAAACAACACTATGTTAGTGTAAACCTCGCACCCCCCGTGTGCCGGCGAGTGTGCGCACACTTTCTCTTCCTTCTCTCTTTCTCTGGCCCTCCGCTGACTCCTCTCTTCCCTGGATTAATTAAAACAGTCTCACTAGACATCCCTCTCCATTGCTGCTAGTCATCCACAAGCCGTATGCAGTTCCTCCCCTGGCCACCAGATGGGAGTATACCCCACATGTATATGCATAAGAGGGCACTTGCTGGTACAGCTTGTAAGGACATCTTCGCATTTCACTATAATTAACGATCAGTAACCCTGAGCCAGTATAAATGAATAGAACTAAAAAGAAGTTATTGCACTTTTAGGCACTTTGGGGACATCGATGGCCACAATGTCTGGTTATCCAGGTTTTAGCGCCTCGTGGGGACAGACACAATCAGACACATGCAGACAGACTCAGCTGGGCCTTATCAAGCTCTTGAAATAGAGCATAAAATGGTAAATTTCAGCAGGATGTGTGGTGGGGGGGGGGGGGTGAATATAAGCAGATTTAGCCCACCCACACTCTGCACGCTGTTCCTTTAACAGCCCATTTTGCTGCATTCTGGTTTTAACACACTCCTCCCCATCCTAGTACAGCCACATTATGCTGGAGAGAGAAGACAGGCTGAGATGAACTCTCAGGGGTGAGAATGGATCTAAAACTGGTCTAAACAAAACATTGATGCTTTATTAAGCCCTGTAGGGAAATTCTCGTTTGCCCCTGGGCCTGGGGGTTAGGGGTTGCTCAGGGGCCCAAGGGTGGGATCGATCTGGCTGCCCTGGGATTTGAACCAATGACCTTTAGAGTCCTATCCTGATAAACCAAAAACAGTCCCCTAACCATGTGCCACATGTAAACATCTTACTATGGTTAACATTTATCAAATGACTGTAGGGAAGCAGAAGCTTATAAAACTGCATTTAATGGAGGTTAAGAACGTGGCTCAAAGGTATCAGAGCATACCCCACTGCTTATGGTTCCATACTGCCCGCTTTCCCAGGTCCAGCATTCATGGGGAACGTGGGCGTGAAGCTTGTTTGGGTACAAAGAATAGTGGACAGTATCCCTCACAAGGGTCCAAGTCAACCCCCATCCCTCCACTACACCCTCTTGTTCACCACTGCTTTTTGGTTGCCCTTGTGAGGCTTGGGTGTGAGCATGAGGGGTATCACGTGCAAGAGAGGGAGTGTGAGGGAGAGACGGGCGAGAGTGAGGCAGAAAACAGAGGGATGATGAAAACAAGCAGGGCCGACGGCCGTTACTGAATATAGACAGAGCAGGTGGGGCCGCACTCACAGCTGCGCACTTCCACCTGGTCTTTAAAACATCTGCCATTCCCATGCACGCACATGCTTCTCCATCATCAGTTCACCCTTGGGAAAGGGTCCCCGTTATACCACGTGAAGTTCCGGAATCGGAAAGAGGGCTGAGAGGACACCGCTTGGGTTCCAGTTCCCACTCCCGCGGCCCCCAGGACACCCAGCCTTCGGAGTCGGGGTGAGACAGGTGGGGGAGGAGTTGGACGAGGAAGGAGGAAATCGACAGAGCGTGAAGTCTTCCCCGTGTGGGATTCATTAAGGAAACAAATCGACGGGCTCTGTTTCTCAAACAAAATGTTATCTTTGTCTGTCCTTCATTCCTCCAGTGGCTCCTCTCGTCGTACAGACTGTATCAGCCTACCTGAGCCTCTCACAAAATGCCACCTCCATCTCTCGCTTTCAATTCGCCTCCCCCTCCCCCCGGCCCTCTCCGCCGTATCTCCCAGAATGCTCTGCCTCTTCTCACTAAGGCACTTTCCCAAACATCTGCCTCTCCCCCTCACACTGCCTCTCCTGTTGGAATCTGCCAGCTCCGGCTCGTCCCGGAGTGAGCCTGGAACCAGCAGCCTGCGGACGCCAGCTTCAGAGCCGACGGTGCCGGTATCAGCTCCTCGCGGCGTGCTCCTGCACGAACCCTCGCCGAGCGTGAAGCTGCCCCCGTCGCACGCTAGAAACAAACGCCGCACCTCCCGGTGGGCAAAAGCCTGATTGAGACTTTCACCATCTTCTCAAATGTGAACGAAAAACGACAGTGACGCATCAGACTCACTGTTTGCCTTAAAATATCGAGCCAGAAAAAAACCTTTAAATTGTGGAATCAATTATGGAGATTAATACAGATATTGATTCGTGGTTGTTAAGCCAGGTGGCTTTTAAAAGCTGGCAGACGGTAGAAGGACTAGGACAGAAATACGGCACTACTTTCTCATCTCCCACTGACATAGGAGTGACATTGCTTGGAACGGCTGCACCTATGGACCTACGGCAGTGTTAATCTGTCTGCCTTTAAGAGTGGAGCAGCTTCAAAAATCCACACCCCTAGCTGTCCATGCCTGTGTAGTGGATTTCCTTAGATGCTGATGCCAGCAATTACAAACATGTCCTTGGACGGCTCTCTGTTCATCAGTCTCACTTAACGGGGCCCAGTTCTGCATTTGGCTATGTTCGGGTTAGCTTTTATGAGTCACTGGGGTCACCGATCCATTATTTTCCCAGAATTCCGCGGCCGGCGGAGGCTTGTGTCACCATCAGTCGAACAGACTGATCCAACGGGGCTTCCCTCCAAAATCCATGCAAACCCTCGTGTCCCAGAAACTGGGGTAACCTCCTTGTTTATATGAAAAAAGACAACAAAAACCAACAACAACATGTGGCACAAGGCAGTGGACCAAAAAGTAACAAAATGACGGCCAGACCGAGAAACGGGCTACCTGGTCATCCATGTATCTGTCGGCTAGGCTCCTGATACCAGAACATTCTGTACCACCCTCCCAAAAAAAGGATCAGTGTGATACTGGTGTGTGCCCCAAGGTTTGGCAGCAAGGCACAGAGAAAGCAGTGGGTGAGGGAACATTTTCCCTCCGGTAATTTGTAGCACATAACTGCCGGATAATTTTTACAGTTCTGATACTAACATTCTCATGTCGTAAAACCATCTTCGGTTTGGCAGCTGGAGATTAATCTGCTTGCAACGACGTTGTGATATCAATCAGGATTTTATCTATGATGACAGAAGAAATGTGGAAGCCGCAGGAAAAAAAAAAAAAACAGAGAGAGAGGAAGGCAGGGGGAGAACGCACTGCCATGTTGTCTCTTCAAGAAAAAAGTCACTCAGAGGCTCATGGAAAACTCTAATACACTCCTACTCATTTGTGTACGGAAAAATGTGTATGTGTGTGTCCAACAGGACAAGAAGAACATCCAGAAAATGCACAGAAGCTGAAATCCTGCTGCATGGTTTCACACACACACACACACACTAGAAATGCACTACTGTTTACTACCCAGTGCTGACAGATTCTCATGCTTAACAGAAAGCACACATAAACACCCCCACTGACATATTAATATTCCCACACACACTACATAAGCAAAATACCTTAAGTACTACAGAACTTCCTTCTAAGACAAACAGCAGATGGAGTAGTGGGTGGATCTGAGCAAAGCAGACTAATCAATGCCACTTTAAGATGTGTCCGTACTCCGTAATATCACAGTTCCCCCGGTGACCGCCTAGGGCCGGACACACATCTGATTGCACTCTACCTCCTACGTCTATCCCAGCGTACCGAGGCGTTCGCATTAAAAGCCAGAAAACGCTCGTTAAGAAAATATCTTGGTTCTAAGGCCACCGGTAAAACGCAGCCCAGCAAGGCGGCACTTATAGCGGTCGAAGCCCTCTGCGCCATGACCACCAGAAGCTTGGAAAGACACAAGGCAACCCCCGCACTGGCGACTGGAAACGAGCGTGAACGCCGATGGGCGCGCTGGGCGCCACGGAGCACACGGGAGCATGGCACGGAAACTCGGGCGCGCGGAAATCGGACGCGCGCACCGTCCCCGTGACACCGCGTGCTGTCATCGGGCGCCCACTCAGCTCACGCGGGCCCCGGCTCTGACTCCCCGGCGTTTAAACGCAATTAAAGAATAAGGGCGGAAAAATCGATGGGTGTTGGTGGCGAAATGCCCTGCTGTCAATGCGTTTTATGTACTGGGCTCTCTGGGGGGTTTTATTACGTTCAGTGGATGTTTTTGTTTTGGGTTACAGTGGCAGAAAGACTATCCACGATTCATTACTAATTCGTATCTAAAAAAGGAACACTATAATATTCCATCGCTTCATAATAGTTATTTTTATACCGTGTCTGAATTAGAAAATTGTTTAGTATTATATACGCTATTTAACTCGTGTAAATCATGCGGTACAGATATCACACATTCACCATGCATAATTATGACTGATGATGCGTTTCTCTCTTTCTAAACCGGTTCCGACACCGCGCGACTCCGGAACCCACTCAGCCCGCAGGCTCTGCGCGAGCTGAGACCTGCGCTCCTTAATGCACCGTCAGTGATAAAGCCGAGACCGAATGAATGAATGACGTGGCCTACCATCATCCGATGCCGCTGTTTCTTAGCCTTCCGGACGTTGTTGATAAAACGTCGGCCCATTTTCTTGGCGTACCACACCGACACGAACATCCCGAGCGGCCGGCGCTGAGCAACTCGTGGCGGGGAACCTAATGGGCGCCGGTCGGTTCGGTAGAGGGTGAACGGAACGATGGAGAGGAGAGGAGCAGTGAAGGGGTGGCTTTACTTAAAACATCCACAGAAATATCAGCTATTACATTAATGACCAAACAAATAATTCAGCGCCTCAACGACCAAATGTGTACTTGGGTATGCAAGACCAAAATATATAGAGCGCTTAAAAGAAAATATATACTACTTCACTTTTCCCCAGAAAAAAATATTTTTCCCAAATCCACATGCTTACTTGTTTGTTCGATGAAGACGAAGTGCGGTAAGACTTAAAAAACGAGCCTCTATACCATCTGTATTTCCCAGTTCCTTTTTGTCTGCATCTAAATCTGCGTTTAAAAAGCTTCAAAACGCCGCTCAACCAGCGTGTAAATTTAGTCGATTTCTTTAAAGGTCAGTATTTCGGATGTCGGCGCTACGTTACTTTAATCGACAAGCCGGTCCGCAATTACGCGATTCTGAGACGGATCGATACAAATGAGCTGCGCGGTGTTTCCGCTGGTCCACCTCAGGATGCCTGCTTTCCAGGTTGCGAAGTTCCGCCGCTTCCCATCCCTCTCCCGACGGCAGCACCACAATACTGACTGCTTCCGCCAAGTCGCCTTGGTCTAAGTCTCGTATATCTCCATTTGTCTCGCCCTAGATCAGCGGGCGCATCGGAGGTGGAAATTCCCTCCGAAAAACGTGATGCGCTTCCCTTCTGTCCTGCTCTCCTCTTTTTGCTCTGTCACACGCTGCTATCGCTTCTGCCTGTAGCTCTCTCTCTTTTTCTCTCTCTCTCTCTCTTCCCCGTCTCTCTTCTCTTTCGTGCTCTCTCTCTCTGTCCCCTCTCATTCTTTCCCTATCACCAGTCCACTCTGTCATTCCTCCCTGGCGGTCCTCTGGTTTACCTCTCTGTTATTATTTAATCTCAGCGTTATTTCCAGAGCCAAGTCTTTCCATCCTTCATGTAAATCTAATAGAAATAATTTAGGACGTGGGTGGAATTTGGGATGGAGCAGGTAATAAGTAACGTGTCAAAGCTAAAGTATAGAAAAGCAAAGAGCAATACTGTTTAAATCCAAATCTGCACGGATGGAGTTAAAGCTACTTGTAGATTGACTGTCGCATCCAGGTAGAAGACAGCACAGAATTACCTGGGTACTATCTGTAATGTATCTGCCTCAGTGACCAAAGAAGGTGAAGTCTAGATGAAGTCTGCTAAATGATTAAAAGTAAATGTGATTCTGTGGTCCTTCTGAAACACGCATGACTCTCTGATACCCTCTTCACTGCCCCCCCATGTTGCCTGTGACCCAGGTCCATCCAAGGGGGCTTCCACCACTCGACACCACAAGGGGGTACTCTGGTACCTGGGACAAATACGGAGAAAGACTGGCAGCCTAATCCCTATCCTGTTCCTACAGTAGCAGATAAATCAGAGGAGGGGCCCAAATGCATGCCGTCCCACTGCCTGCCCCATGCTGTCAGTAGTGATGGGTAAATAAAGCTTCATGAACCATTTGCTGTATTTTTTGACCTCACTAGATGGTGCTATTGGCTTGCTTTGGGACATGCTTTGAGTCCTTTCTTGTACAGACAGCACCATCTAGTGGAGTCAAAAAATACATCAAATGGTTCATGAGTATCATTTTGCTCGTCTCTAACTCTCAGGACCGCGGATGGCACCAGAACCGCAGTGGGAGTGAGCTGGGGAGGGGGCCGTGGCCGTGAAGCGCCTTGTTAACTCGGATGTAGTATTTTACTGTATCGATTGGCCCCCGGCGCCGTTTCCAGCTGGACCTGCATGCTACCTCTGTGTTCCGAAGAGCCTTTGGCAGCAGGCTGTGGTACTGGTGAAGGACGGGATGGGATGAGCCCACACCATGCATTAAGAAGAGGGAGGAGAATGGAGCATGACATAAATATGCATGAATGTCCAGGCTACACACGCAGATACACGGTGTGCAGACACAGTGTGCAGATACATAGCACACAGGCACACACAACACACAGACATCCGGCATGCAGACATGCAGCGCGCAGATGCACAGTGTGCAGACACACAGCATGCAAACACAATGTGCAGACACAGCATGCAGATACCCCATGTACAGACACACACATCACACAGACACACACACCATCCGCTCAACACTCCCAGTGTGCAGACACATAGTGTGCAGACAGCATGCAGATACCCAGCATGCAGACACACAGCACGCAAACACACTCAGCGTACAAACACATCCAATATGCAGACACACAGCGCACAGACAGCATCATCCCCCCCCCACACACACACACTCACACACACACTCAAAAATATATGGAAACTGGTTAGTACCTCTGAAGCTTTGATAATTCTTGCGTTTGTTTTTAACCAGATAAAGAGAGACAAGAGGAGCAGCTTCCAGAGTAACTGTCTTCATGAGAGCACAATTTCTCCAGTTATTCTAGTATTTTTTAAGGTGGGGGAGGGCATAAGAGGAGTCATAATTCATACGGAGGGGCCAACCTTATCATTAACCAATGATATTTTTTGAATCGCTGAGTGACAGGGGAATGGGGACTCTGGCGGCCAATCAGCTTTCAGCTGGGGGCAGTGGCCCCGCCCTGTACAAGCCCCCGATTTCCTCCCCATGAAAAGCTGAAAGACGGTGACACGCCGGACACTTGCGCACAAGCGGATACCGGTTCCTTGGCTTACGCAGCAGGAGGGCAGCATTATGTAAGGTCAGACCAGGCTGACATCTTTGCTTTGGAAAATAAGACTTCATCCTGTCAGCTCTTTGTACCTCTCCCTCACTCTCCCGCCTTCTGCTGATCCTCATTCTCTGTTTCCCTGAGCAATTCTCACTCTCCTCCCTCTTGCTTCCCTCGCTCATCCCCCCCCCACCTCCTCTTATTCCCGGATATCATCCTCGCTTCCAAAACACGCCTCACTCCGCTATCCAGTGGCCTTAGCCGCTTGCGGCAGAGGATCCTGGAGAGGCTGCCGTCCACAAACAAAGAAGGGGCTTGAGGAGATTGCAAAAAGAGTGAGAGAAAATGAGGGAAGAAAGATGGAGACGAAGATGGAAGAGAGTCGGGAGGCAGAAGGTAAAGTGGTTTAGGGGATTAACCCGAAGACGGAATGCGACAGTGTCCATGCATTGAATTCCTGCACGGTCGCAACCAAACAGGAAGTGAGATGCCGGTGCTCTCTCACTGAATCTGTCAGTGCGGAGCGGAGAGGACCTCCGTGGAGGACTACAAAAAGTTTGTCTCGGGATGCGTCTCTGAGAGCCAAAATAATCACACGATAAAGCATTTTCAGCTCTCCGAATCCAATTTCCTTGAAGTTATGAGGCAGGGCAGGGAATATATGATGTGAGGGGCTTGGTTTTTATTGAACTACGTAAGCAGAAACTGGCGATGGACACTGGGAGCCATACCGCTAAGGGTACAGTCATATTTTTGTAATGCAATTAAAGTTGGGATGTTGCAAAGCATTGTGGGTACTACAAAGAAATCTCACAGAATGTCTGTTATGAGTTAAGATGATCTCTCTCTCTCTCTCTCTCTTTCTCTCCCTCACACACACATTATGCAAATAGTTCTGGGGGGTGCTCCAGTAAGAACACTGCTATTAGTATCATTGATGCCTCCCTCAGGACATAAGGGGCAGGAACGGGGCTGCTAGTGAGTGCTGTTTAACCCCCACGGCCACCACAGGTGATTAGACACCCTGTTCACCCCACCCAGGCAGGTCACTCTTCTTCTACCTCTACCAGTCATTTAACAGTCTTATCCTCAAGTGTCAACTCACAGTCACTCTTCTCTGTGAGTCACTCCTTCTTGTGTGTGTGTGTGTGTGTGTGTGTGTGTGTGTGTGTGTGTGTGTTAGAAGATCGCACCACATCAAGGCAATTCAAATGTTTCGGCAATTTACGGCGAATGACTATTCTGTGCCATGTCTGTAACTTCAGTTATAGATTCTGGGCGCATGTATCAGTAATAGTCTCGGGGTCTGGTTCCTGACCTCTGTCACCCCCGTAAACAGAGATTCAAATCAGAAGGTCACAGAGAGTCATTTTAATTCAACGTAATGGACTACATTTATAAAACGTTTGCCATTTAAATGGTCAGAACTGCTTGCCCTCTGTATGAATAAATCCATCCTTTATTAGTATATTAAAGTCTCTGCTGAAACCACAGCGTGCGGCACTCGTGCACGCAGCATAATAAAAAGCTCCGTTAGCGCGGGATGCTCTATACGAATAGATCAAAAGGTAAAATACTGCCACCCGCTGGCCGGACTCCGGTGGTGCGGTGAATGCTCGTGCTGGTCAGATTTCGCAAGGTAGTTTCCATATTCCCTGTGCAGCCGTTACACGGAAACACACAGTCAACCATTTAAATGGGGGCCATTAGCTAACTGTGCTATTTGGGCCCAGAATAAGACAACGGTCATGACTCCGGTCCTTATTTTGCACATTTAAACAAATAGAAGAAACTGCTACATGCTGCATTATCAAAAAACAAGTCATTCAGGTTAAGCTAAACGGTACAACAGGAGGCCAGGTAAGAAAGAGGCCAGCGTGGAGGTATCAGTGCACTGCCGACACACGGCCAGACAACGGGACCCGGGGATTCGATATCCGTACAGCTGCTCTTTACAGAAGGTCATATGGTTACAGATTTATGGCTGGGCTGTAGCCCTATGCAGATAAGTTATAGGTGATCAGAATTCCTGCTGGTTACAGGGTAATCCTTAACCATACGGATCACCTGTGACAACATCTCAACTTGATTAGACCCCTCAGCCTCCAGCCCCACCTACATTCCGCTCAGCCGGTGTGTGTATGTATAAACACCGATTTAATGACTGATTTTACCTTCACGCTTAAGTAAGTTTCCTGGAGGAATCTTCATACCTGACCATCAATGACGTAGTCTTTGCCCGAGATACCACAGAATTTTACTCGTGAAGCATGAAGAAGTTCGAATCTAAATAATTGACTAATGAGGCGAATTGAGCCCCACAGGAAATGAACGGAAGAAGAAAGTACAAGTCATCATGTGAGCGGAGCAGTCAGGATTGTCTGAGTTCGCTTTGGTGTTCAGATGTTAATCCCTAACGTGGGCATTAGAACGACTGTCTATGACACCAATCAGCAAGAGCGTCAAATGTTCTTTTGATGTGCGCACACACACGAGCGCCAATCCACAGAGACAAACTCTGCAGTGTAGACACCATGTGAGAGCGTGTGTGTTTCTACACAGCTACATTCCGACATTGTATTCATACAGAAGGGACACCATTATAGAAGCCCTGGAGTGATTGGCAGCATTACGCACATCTCCTCAGATCAAGGACGTTGACAAAGACACAAACATCGGAAATTAAAGCACAATGTTAACGGCGCCCTGCGATGTGAAGATGGAGGCGTGAGAGCCGTCAGCACAGCCGATAATGAAAGAAGCGTCTCTCTCTGCAGAGAGGAAACGATGGTGATGACGATGAGGAAAACGACGGCAGCACTGATGACACCGGTGGAAAGTAATGGGATGTCAGAAGGTGACGTTGGCGCGATTTGATGATGTCACAGAAGGCCGCCCGTGGGCAGACGCGCAATCTTACCAGGGTGGAGGTGGCAGAAGTGTAGAGGGGGGTGTGCCCGGCCGACATCAACACTGGCTGCAAGATAACACAGGAGGGAGGGGGGTGATTCTACAGGGCGAAATTAGAGGGATTGGGGACGGAACTAAGGGATGGAACCTTCCAGGGGAACAGCCAATAGGAGGAGCTTTAGGTGGAGGGGGCTGGGAGGATTAAGTCCGTCACATTCACAGTGATAAAATGAAGCAATATCAGAAATATTTGAGGGAAAGAATAATTACCAATGGAAGAACGAACTCTGGGGAGGAAGAAAACGATGTAGTAATAGTGACAAAATTAGCATATGAACTGCCATCAGACTGACATCATTGTCACAACGTTCTGAATACCAGGGATGCAGATGTAGGGCATGACGTAAATATCATAACGTGAGCTGTCCATCGTGCTGAAATTGTCGGTGGTTCCGCTTCCTAACCACAAGGGGGAGCCAAATCGCCACACAGTGCGTAGAATTACTAGTGAGTTTGGATTTAAATTTCTCCCAAACGTGGAGACAACGAAGTAGGACAGCGTTCCAAAAATAATTGTAACTCCAGACAATAACGTATCACATCAAAAGACCTCAGAGCGACCTTCCTTCCCTCAATCAACATTCAGGTTTTTTTTTGTTTTAACATTTCTACTGGTGTATTAGCAGGGAGGCAAGGGGAACCCCATAGACTTTCTGAAGATTCTAGAGACCAATATTGTAATTAAATCCAATCAGTGCCTGGGGATTGTTATGCTAAAATGGGACCAACTCCCTGTCTCAGAGCTTGATTTGATTTCATGTCTTAATAAATGCTTTTTATGTAAGTAATTTATATCACTCACACCCATTTGGAGGGACTTAGAACCGTGGACACAGCACAGTCTTGCAAACAGAGGGGCCAACCTTACCATTAGCTAATAATATGCTTTGAATTGGTGAGTGACAGGAGGGCAAGCCAATCAGCTTTTGCCTGGGATCAGTGCCCCACAGGGCCCACCTCTGTATACAGTTACTAGTCTTGAGAGAAATTTGAAGCCTTGATTGTGGTTGATTGCAATACCCCTAAAACAAAGGGACCAGACCAACTGCTAGGGCAGAAGCCAGGCAGAGGTGACAGCCCCGAAATCTGTACCCCTGCAGAAAACCTCGAGGACTTTTGCCTGGATGACTGGTTCAGTTTCAGAGACACAAAAACAGGCAACAGAGAGGACACCCCTGAGCCCATCTCTGATGTCATAAATGAAGGCTGACTGATGTCAGGACCCTCAGGCGACTCCTACCTTACACACTCCCATCTCCATCTGTACACCGCGGGGCATCCCAGGGATAGAAACATTGTATAGGGAAATGGGCCCCGGATGGGAAAGAGAGCATCCCTATTGGTGGGGAGGGGAGACATGATGGGAAAGCGAGCATCCTGATTGGTCAGGAGAGGAGAACTGATGTGAAACATGAGAACATGAGAAATGCTAAATGGCTCCTGCCGATCACCATGATAGGGACTCATGAGTAAGAGACCTTATCCGCATTGAAAATACCAGGCCTATTATACAAGAAACACCAGCACACATCAACATTTCAATAAGCAGAAATATATTAGGGATGCAAATGTGATAAGAACACTATAACTGCTGTGGAAATGTAATATTAGTAAAGAGGATGGATTTAAAATGAAACCGCAGCCAAACAAAGTGTGTGTCTCTGTGTGCCAGTTGACTAGTTGGGTGGGGTGGGGGGCTGAATAATGCAGAGCCGTTAAAAGGCAGCCGGACTCCCACCCCCCCTACGCCACCAGGATGGACAGATGGTCCTGCAC
>JAODJW010000063.1:309204-319417 GCA_026777045.1 Hyperopisus bebe
GGGGGGGGGGGGGCACTTCAGCCACTGGCTGCCCTACCTGTGTACCCATGGACCTGCCTATGCCAGATAAATGGTTCCACCCCTGAAATTCCCACCTCCAAAACACGACATTTCAGTTCTCCAACACCGACTTCTCTGACTGAACTTGATCTCTTGCTGGTTGAGTTAAAGGCACTGTGGCAGATTTAGTCTGTTCCCACCTTACCACCACCTCCCCTAGCAGCAGGGAAATCACAGCAGCTTCCTTCAAGAGGATCCATGACACAAAAACCCTGACGTGAGAGCCATTTGCTCAGGCCACCACAAAGCCCTGGGACCACTTGCCTCTTGGATCAGGTAGTCATCAGCAACTGAAGCCTGTCCTCTGATTATCTATGCATCCCATCATCTCCCTTCACAGCCAGACTCTCACATGCTCCCCTTGATTGTGACTGACGGTGCGTTCGATTATTTCTCTCCAAGTCGGAACTCGGATAAAAACGTCACGAGAAACGTAACTTCCCATCGGAAACACACCTCTCTTATGACGTTCAAGATGGACAGAATTTTCTTGTCCGAGTTTCCCCTGTGACGTAATTTCAGCATGGTGACTTAAACACTCAACAGTAATTCTATTTTATGCATCTGTAAAAATGTTTATTTTGTTAAATGTATTAAAAGTTATAAATGTAATTGCACATGTTTGATTTAGAGAATACCATATCATGACTGTAAACAGTATCCTAGCATGCAATATCAGATTTTTACCAGACTTGTTAGTGTCTTTGGTTTGTTTGTAGTTTGTTTACCTCTCGAAAAAAGAATATCACTATGAATATACTAAAATATATTCATTTATAAGCTTTTAATGTGGTTTGACTAGTTCATGTTTCTATCAGAAAAGATAATCTCACTCCAAATCTGACGAAATATAAAGCAACAACACACAGCAGCGTGTTCATGGAGGCAGGCATGTTTGTTCCTAGATGTGGTAGCTCAAACGGGAGATTGCTGGACGTGAAGTCACCCAACTCCGAGTTCCGAGAGATAAATGAATGCACCATGATAACATAGGGTTGCAACGGAGCCAGAAACTTTCCATTCCGTGGGAAGTTAAGCTGCAGAATTTGGAAATATTCCAAGTTGGAATTCCATGGGAATGAACTGGAAATTTTGCACAGTTTATAAAACTATCATATACAAACATTTTGTTTTGTCACAGACAGATATGCAAGCAAATTTCTAATATAGGATTTAAAAAAAAAAAATGACAATTTTGACTGATTAATTTGTGAGTATAACTTTAATCAATTCTCTCATTGAACAACAAAAAAATTGAATGTTGAATTAAATTCCTACGATTAAGTTCCCCGTTATAGACTAAATTTCCAGTTTATTTCCATTAATTCCCATGGAAAGTTTCCAACTTTGAAAATTCCCTGAATTCTGTAACCTTGCCTACTGAAACCAGCCCCCCTCCAGCCCCCCTATTTCCCCAGCCACCTCCTCACTCACAGTCAGCTTCTTCCTCTTGCCATAGGAGCCCCACGGCTGCGGTTCCAGGATGAAGAGTCCGCCGGGCCGCAGGTGCCGGAAGACCCTGTGGAAGAGGCGCTGTAGGCCGCTGTCTCCCCAGTTCAGGTGGACCCACTTGGTCACGCTCAGGCACAGGATGACATCATACTCTGGCTTCTGGGCGTGCAGCAATATGTCGTTGTCGAGCACGTAGTTCCCCTGCGGGCAGGAGACCGGGGTCCTGGTTAGCTTCCGCCTGACATTAAGAAGCCCCACTCGTCACATATCGTAGGAGTGTCCACTTCACTGCTGCTTTGGTCATTTTTAGATGGCAGTTCACATTATATGAGGATTTACACGCAGTCACATGATTTTAGAATAACTGACCTCTGGCATCCAATGAGGATTTTGGGCACAAAAAAAAATGTTAAATAACCAGTTCAAATTAAACACAACATAATCCCTCATGTAATTGCGCATGAATGTTGCCAACAAGCCTGGTCGGTCTGATTCAATAAGCAGTGCATCTCCAAACATATTTTTCTTCCATCCATCCATCCATTTTCTGTACCCGCTTGTCCTATTCAGGGTCATGAGGTGAAATTTCAGCCATAACTTGGACGTCGTTCAGGCAACTATGGAAATACCACCACATGGTTAACGCCTTATTAGCTTTGTTTATTATTTTCACTGTCGAGTGTCAGCGTGGCTTGGTGCTGCCAGCTAGTGACTGGGGTGTGAAGTGCACCATGACATTTTTATTTGTAACTGGCGAGTTGTTCATTCACCATGTACGTTAAGCAATGTACTGCTTGTAACCCAGAAGACGCTGGTGTGTGTACCTTCAACAAAGTACTGAACCCACACTGCAAGATTTCCAGCTGCATGAAGAGATACAGAATCGGACCATTAGCAACAACAGCATAGCAGGAGAATAAAAACTAAAGCTGACTGTACACACAGAGTCATTGTGCAAAATAAATGTATAAAAATATTTATAATTTTATATTGTTTAATTGTGATGTCATTTAGATAGATAGACAGGATGTGATTTTAAAAATTTTGGGCTGGTTGCCAGTTACAAATAGAAATGTCATGGTGCACTTCACACTCCAGTCACTAGCTGGCAGCACCAAGCCATGCTGACACTAGACAGCAGAAATAAAAACAAAGCTAATAAGGCGTTAACCATGCAGTGGTATTTGCAGAGCTGCCTGAACGATGTCCAAGTTGTGGCTGGAATTTCAGCTCCAGTACGCCTCTCCTCATCTTCCTCACATATTTCAGAGCTATTTGTTAGATGAACCAGTCTAAAAGAATTGTGTTCCTCTTAAATGGACACGAAACACACCTAAAGCAACACACCTACACAGAAGTCACCTGACAGTCCAAAATAAAGATATTTCCACACACACGGTTGCAAGCTCTTGCCATGTTTAGACAAAGACAAGGAAGGAAGAGAGCTATGGTACAAGGGATCCAAGAGAAAACACAGCACAGTCAAACTGGATTGGCACAATACCCGCTCTCTCTTTCACAGACACACTCACACCTCAGACAACACAACCCCCACAGGACCACGCCCTCATCAGGAGCACTGGCTACCATTCTACTCATATTTGGGGGTGGGGCAAACTGCAGGCTCTACTTATGAACTTCCCAACATCTTGCACAGGCACGAAACAGAAAGCGGTAAACAGCACAGATGCAGAGACACTGCTCCCTTGTTCCGGGATTCCCACTCTGTACGGACCCAGCTGTCATGGGGAGGCACAAGTGAGCTCCAGGCAGACACTGGGCCCCACAGCTGTACTCCGGGCCCAGGGGGTGTACGGGGAGGGGAGGGTGGTTTAATCCACATGCTACGCTGCTCCACAGAGGAAACCAACAGACAAACATGCGTATGAACAAATACAAGAACAAGAGTAAGTAAATTGACAGGAAGTGTTACACAGGGGATAAGGAAAAACAGCCCTTCGAAAGCATCTATGAACAAAACAACAAAAACAGGGCTCACTCTACATTTATGAATCCAGGGCACACACTGCCACATACATCACACTACCTACTAAGAAAAAAAGGAAGAAAAAAAAACAAGTCAACCAGAATTTAAAAGCGACACCCCGCAGTATGGTTTCAGTGGCAGCCACACGCGTCCTTGTGCACGAACAGGAAGAGGCAGGCAGATGACACCGGCACCAAAGCCCTGCTTTGTCAAACCATGCGCTAAACGACGACCTCCGAGACAGCAGGACGGACTGATTGTGGTGGCCCAAACCTCCACAATCGGCAGCGCGCAGACGGTAGCAGCCGCAAGGAACCTTTGGTTCGATTCACCGGCTCAAAAAGGGGGTTTTATAGCGTCGATGATAAGAAGCGTAACAATGAAACGCAGGTACCCGCAAAACACACCCACTCAGAGGGGGAACACTTACCCTCACAAAGGAGACATTAGCAGGAAAGTCACCAGGGACCGCGGGAGGAGCGTCAGGGAGTGGGGGGGCAGCGATGGGGCCCCTGGAGATCTTCAGGGAGACAGGGAAAGGATGGTCCACATCCAAGGGAGAGGTGCGCGGGGGCTCCGGTTCCACGGTGCCTTCCACCCCTCCCATATCCTCTGAACACACTGCCCCAGTGTCCCCACTCTCCACGGACACAGGCGGCTCAGCCAGTTTCGTGGAACCTTCCGGCACCGACAACACATCCAGTGCAGCCTCAGTCTTTTTATCACTCTTGTCAGGTCTGTCCATTTTCTGGACGTTGTTTGCTGCTCCGCCACTAGGGGACTCCGGCAAGGCGTCCCGTCGAGCCGTGGAGTCGCCGTGGCTACCGCCAGCGTCCTCCTGAACCGCCCTGCGGGCCTGCTGGGCCTGCATCTCGGACAGGTAGTGCCTAATGTTCTGCCGAGCGGCATGCACCAGTGCGCTGTCGATGTCCAGCCCGACAATGCGTGCCGGCCGCCAGTTTTTGGCGATCGCCAATGTCAGGTGGCCCGTGTTGCAGCCCAGGTCCAGCACGGTTTTGCCCTGGAACCACTCTGGCTGAAGGACGCGCATGCGCGGGTCCTCACTCCAGCCCGGGTTGCGATAACCATAATACTTGTTGTAATTGCCATACTGGAACTTCTGCTGCTGCCGCGGCTTCCGGTGACTCTGACCCGGTGCCGGTCCGCTCCGTCCGCCCCCCGTGTTGGTGCACGGGGTGTGAAAGGTCTGAGGAGCACCCTGAGCGGGCCGTCGCCCCTTCTCACTGCCACTCTTCTTAGCCGAGGAGTTGGGAGTGACTGCGGGCGGGCGTGACTCACACTTACTGGAGGCTCGCCTGCGTTTACGTTGACGGGAGCTGAGCTGCTGGGACGGAGGTGCAGCCAATTTCGCCGTCTCGGCTTTACAGCTGGCTGTGCCGCGGGGCAAGATGGGCGGTACTACCGTATCCCTACAGTTGATGGCAGTGTTGAGCTCATAAGGCCGCGGAGACTCCAGCAAGGGCATCGAGCTGAGTAAAACAGCGTCCTCCCTGGGGGCCTCCAGGACCACCCCTTCAGCTGCGGATGCCCCGCCAGCAGTTGTGACAGTGCACCTCTCGCTGCTCTTTGTGCTTTCCAACTCGGGGGGCTCAGGGTGGGCGGTGGTGGCGGCGTTACCCCCTCCTCCGTGGTGCCGATTGCGATGCCTCTTTCGGCCGCCACTCTTGATGGGCGACGCCAGGATGCCGGCGTCCCCCCCGGTGCTGTTGAGATTGAGTGGGTCAGTGATGTCGCGCGGGATGAGGATCTCGACGGGGTCGCGGCTCTTCGCCGGAAGCGGCGAAGACTTGGGCGTCTCTGCGTTGATGGCCCGGTTCACCTCCTCGTCCAGCAAGCTGTTGAGGTTAAGCGGGTCAAAAATATTCCCACCAAGCAGGAAGTTGGTAGGTAGGACCGGGTCACTCTCAGAATTGGCCCGTCGGCGTCTCTTGCCAACACCGGGATGTTTAAATCCCACGTTCATGGTGTTGCGCCGTTTGTTCAGCTTCGGCGGCTGAGGCTGCCGTTGAGGTACTGCTTGTTGCAGACCGTTTCTAGGCTTAAACGGGGAGCCGGCCATCTTGGCCTCAAGCTCCACCCTCTCAGCCTGACCGCAACTGTTGTTCGGGTCGCTCTCCATCGGGATTCCGCTCCCAGCGAGGGCCACCACGGCACACGTGGACGCCGAATCTGAATTTCCAGAAGTCGCCATATCAGCCTCCGCCACTGTAGGACCACGGTCACAGCGCTCATCTCTTTCTGTTCCGTGCTGTGGCTGCAGGTGAGCTGCAGGATCCACTCTTACATCACCTGGCAAAACAGTCTCTTTGTCCACTGACATTTCTATCATCTTCTGCTGGACGGTGCGTAGACACGTGAAGGAGCTGGCATTTATCTTAAAAATACAAATCAAACAACAAAAAAAATTGTTGTGATCAGACTCAACATTTATATCTCGTTTTCCCCATTTTACACATACACATGATAGACAAACAATAAGTGCAGGCATACTCACTGTTCACTACCTGGAACTTTCACGTTTCACACCGCTTTTCTAAACAGTTGCAAGTTCGTATATTGTATATAACATTAATTATGGATCAGTAAGCACCCATATATCGGTCTATAAAACACTCTAGCGACCAAGGAAACTGATAGTTCTTCAGTGTTCAACTGTAGCCCTGACACCCGATTGCTATGCACCAAGACATACACATGAGCTTTGGCCAGAAAGCAAAGCAAGTTGACGAAGAAAAAACGTTCGTGCGTCGTACGTCGTAAAAACCCACCTCTTCCCTGCGTACCGTACGTGAACGTGCCTCCTGTATTATGCAAGTATCTGTGGGCTTATTTGCATAATCACGCCTCCTTTCGGGACACTCTTCTTGAAGTCATGAATAATTCATAAGCAACACAAGCTCGACGGAGGAAAAAAGGCACTCACTCACGAACGTAGCGGTAGGCTCACAGATAAACACACAACTGCCTGGTCGCCGCCTCCTCTTTTGGTGAGCAGCCCCAACCTCCCTCCCACCTCAGCTATTTTCCACGACAAGAGAAGAAAAAAAAAACAAATATAGCGTACAGCTGAGCTGGCGACAAATTCACATCGTGCCACTAAGTTTGCTGGTTAGCAAGCTAATTTAATAGCTATCAACCAAACGTTATGACACGAATAAAAATTATGAAAAAAGGGAAGACACACCCCTAAGAAAAAAACGATATCATTTAATTAAAAAAGACTGACTGAATCGCGCCAGTCTGTGTGTAAGTGTGTATGTCTGTGAGCGGGTTCGCTCTGAACTCCTAGCTATTTAAGTGGATGAACAAGTTTGTCACCATCCGCTCGCTCTCGCGCACCGTTCTGGCGTTTCAGTGCTCTTTATATGTTCTTTCTGGACCGCCGCACACACTGATTGACATTCCCAAACACCAATCACGTGGCGTTTTCAAAGCGTCGAGTCCTAAAACTAACCAATGGCATACACGTATTGGTGTTGAAGAAAGCCCCCGGTTTTTATTCATTAGGCATCCGAAACTCTGCCCGTACAGATTTCGCAATTTTTGGCAAATACCACCAAAACCTTAAAAACGACTGAATGTATTTCCCGAAGAATTATTCATTCCGTTCGAAAATGTTTTAGTGTCAAAATGCTTGAAGTTAAGAATTAAGAGGCCGTGATCTAACGCGGGCAAACAGGAACCGGGCAAGACTACCTCTTGACTCGTGTAAACAACCTTCACGGTTTTGGGACATTTTCTGCTGACACATTGGACTCAATACTGTATTTATAGAAACATTTTTCGCAGATTGATAAAATAAAAACTAAGCTGCATATCTGGACATTTAGGAGAAAGCTTAAGGAATTATATAAAGTAACTTTCGCCCCTCCCCCACTCTCAAGCGCCTTCAACATGTGGTAGCATAGGGGCCTGACGAAGAGCTTCGCTAATGGGATATGCAGTTTTCAAGTCAACAGTAGTTTTAAAGAAATCTTTCCCATTCTTTATACCGATTCCTCTTGATACTCCCAGTTGTAGTTTAAATCGTTATGCATTTCAACTATATATTGTTTAAAGCGGGCAGAAAAAAGGGATGTATAGCTAGATAAGATTTTATGTTTGTGTGTCCAGATTTGGCAATATGCAGTATGCTATCTGGTGATAGATGGCAAAGGGATATGCATTCTCGTATATATGTAAATATATCAGGAACACGGGAGCTGCTTCCCATAGACTAAGCCTAGATTAGAATAGCAGAAATTCATAACAGGTTGCTCTTATGTTATTTGAAATATATTTATTGTTGCCAGTTTTACTTGAGCTACCTGCATCTTTTGATTTTTTTATATCATTATGCTTTCTTCCTGCAGTCTAAAAATTCAGAATTCTACTTTGGATCCGAAAGTCTGTAATCCAACTATCAAACGGCTCTGATGGCGCCCTCTAGAGGTCATGTGACCATAACCAGGCTCGGGTGCCCCATTATACGTTAACTCAGTAGAAGGTAGTGCATTCGCAAATAATAATGACAATGAATAATAAAAAACGCCATAACCATAACTGGGATAGGCAGACAAAAGATAAATTAAAGATTGATAGACAGACTACACTTTAACTGGGAGGTAGTTCAAAGGTTGTGGATTGCCATCTTCTCAGAGTCATAGGGTGCATCTGTAGTGAAATCCCTTTACTGTTCAGTTCCACACTATCTCTGATTTCAGATTTAAACATACAACAAGCCGGTTGTGATTATCTCTTTCAAAGAATCCTTCTGAGAGGCTGATTGGTTTGCCCTTGGTTGTGAAAGCCAACATTATGTGCATCTGCATTTAAATCACTTTACTAGGTTAATGCTATGAATTACAGTGTTGTTTAATTTGAGTCTGTCCATTTATGTGCGCTCTGTGGCGCAATACATTGCATGCACATTGGCCTTCTAAAGTTTTGTTGGATGTTGTTCAAAAGTAGTTCGTTTACACCCTACTGGTTTCGTGGACTTTTTGTGGCTAGCATTGTACAGGTCCACTCTGCCTCAGGTATCAGGGACCTATATCTTGATGCGGGATTTGCTAGTTAGCTAGATAATTTGTCAGATTTAAGGTAGTCTGGGCTAAATGTAAGTGAACGAACATAAAATCCATTTAAACTGGTTTATCTTAAATCCATTATCTAGCTATCCGACAAATTGTGCTTCATGATCCTGGACTTGTATGCAGAAATAAGCCAACCCATGTGTGCTCTGTCAAAGAATCCGTCTGATAGGCAGATTGGTTGGCCCTTGGTTGTGAAAGCTGGTGTTCCATTGTGTAACATGTAACCGATACTGCAGTGGAATCACATTTCTGGGTTAATATTATAAATCACATGCATATTTGATCTGAAATACCTGTTTTTGTCTGGCTCTGTGGCGCAATGGATAGCGCTTCGGACTTCTAGATGTTGAGTGGTTATAGTTATTCAAAGGTTGTGGGTTCGAGTCCCACCAGAGTCAGGGGGGTTTGTCATTACCATCAGTCGGTTTCATTTTGCCTCAGATTTCAGATCCAGAAAATACTAACCCATGTATGACATATCTGTCAAGGAATCCCGCTGAAGGCCAGAATGATTGTGAAAGCTGGCTTTCTGTTATATCAAAGTGAATGTATCTGCAGTGAAATCTTTCTAGGTCAATGGCATAAATCACAGCCGTGTTTTATTTGATCTGGCACAATGGATAGTGTGTTGGACTTCTAGAGATCATCCAAAAGTTGTGGCTTTGAATCCAGTCCAAGCTGTCGGCCTTTGTTGTTAGTGTCATTTAGTTCTACTCTGCCTCAGATATATGATTCAGAAGAAAACCGACACTGCTGTGATGTTTCTAGCAAAGTTAATGCCATAAATGACAGGAATCTTTCTGATTTTGCATGCCCTCTGGTGCAATGTATAGTGTGTTGGACTGCTAGACTTAGAATAGGTGAAGCTGTTTAATGGTTCTGGGTTTGAGTCCCACCAGAGCCATAGCCTTTTGTCATTAGCATTGTTCAGTTCTGCGCTGCCTCAGATACCAGACGCAGAAGTAAGCTAACCCAGCGTGCCATCTCTGTCAAAGAATTTTTCTGAGAGGCAGATTGATTTTGGAACCTGGCTTTCTGTTAACTCAAAGCAACCGCAACTGCAGTGAAATCACCTTTCTAGGTTAATGCCATAAATCACGGGCATGTTAGATTTGAATCAAGGGGTCGCTGTTGGTTCTGTGGTGTAATGGGTGGGCTGTTGGATCTTTAGACTTCAGCTAGGTGAGGCCATGCAAAGGATGTGGGGTTGGTTTGGCTCAGTGTTTTTCCTGTTGACTTGCACCTTCAGGGTTGATGGTTTAGATTCTGCTCCATTAGCAGAGACAGTTCAGGTCCAGAAAGCAAAACTCCAGACCCAGATTTTATTTCAAACCCATCATTTCAGTTTAACGAGTCACAGTCACAAAGTAGTCAGCTGGTTGGTCGAAACAAAATCATGGTCTGGATTTATATTTTCTGGACCTGGATTATCCACCTCCGCCCATTTGTGTGGAGTTTGCTTGTTTTCCCATTTCCGTTCAGCTTCCACATGCAGACTGAAGGCCTGTAGTAATGCTAATTTGGTATCTCTATTGTCCATTATGAGTTTGTATCAGTGTGTCTGTAGATGGACAGGAATCATCTTTGGGGTTTATCCCAGCTTGTGCCATGTGCTGTC
>JAODJW010000063.1:325471-338690 GCA_026777045.1 Hyperopisus bebe
TAGTTTGACGTTTATTTGTTTAAAAGTACTCTGGATACAGATACAAGCGTAGCAATAATAAATTTTCCTCATTACTTGGATGTACTTGGCCTGGTAATCGGGAAAAAGTGATTTAGAGCCACAATGCAGATTGTTTACTGCTGAAAACCATAATGCACAACAACCCCAGTGGCTATTATCTTAGCTATTCACATTTTTTGGAGGTGACGATCCATGTTGCGTAGTGAGTAGCGCGCAGTGCTGGCGACGCAAAAATGATGTGTTCGAATCGTGCACAAAGATTGTCATCCTTCATCATTCAGAGAAGTTAAACATTCAACTGGAGTATCCGATAACTAACAAAAATAAATTTTGCCCAAGGCAAGAGATCTGCTGGCTAACATATTCTAAGCTTAACCAGATTAGCTTTTCAAAAAAAGAAGAAACGAATAATTCCTGAATTTTCTGAAGAGACATATACATATTTGCTTGGTCTGATAAGAAATGGCTCACAAAAGTGTTGAGAAAAAGGAATTTCACAGCTAAGCCAGGGGAGCCGTGGGAAGATACATTTAGAGGGTCGATAGTGTTCGCATACACACATCGGGCCATATTTCTGTTATCATTACTATTTCTTTGACACGTGGGATGTTTATTGTCACATGCTGCCACTTGGTCGAATCCATTCTTAGGCCAGCTTCTGCTATTATTGTTGTCAGACGAATTACCGTTTTTTTCTCTCTCTCAGTGAACCTGGAAGAGCATATTACTGGAGAATTGCTCTCGTCTCCCCAAGCACCCTGGGTTAACACCAACACGAGAAATCTAGAGGTGGCAAAAAGCGTGTCTGTGGTTAGATTGGAGAAGGGGGGCGGGAAGTTTGGCGTAGTTTATTTAGGATAACCAAATCGAAAAGGTCAATGAGGGGTTGTCCCCAGATGTGTTTTCTCGTTACTATAAAACGATAAATCTATAATTACAATTACGGAACGTAGCTGGTAGTAAATTGGCGACATATTTTAAAAGCACGGAGCTTGCCCAGAACGGAGCTTTTCAATAGACCATTCTACTCACCTACATTCAGAGTTGTAACTTAACTCAGTAGCTCAGTCATGGTGTTAAGACCATTTTGTCCTAAATGCTCACCCTTTGATAAACCCAAGTGCCCTTTTCCTCATATTTTTCTTGATGGCTGGGCTTTTGTGCTGCTTTATCGTGCGTAATAAGGAGAGATGAGAGGACGATTACTTAGCCTACTGCATGGATGGGGGAATAGACCTACGTATATTCCTCAGGCGTATCTTTTTATTATTGATTTAGTTGTCGTTATTCTACGTATAATACGCATAATATGTGGCGTTTACGGTTAATTAACGATTGCGAAGTTTTAGCGATTATACTTGAAATCTTTTTAAGATTTTCTTGAATGGGATTTCCTAATGTCCAGAAAGCTTTTAAATTTCAGTGGCTCTATTGCTTACATTGGAATCAATATTTTATTTCACTGTAAGGTAATCAAAATATCATACCCTGGTCATTAAAAGTGAACTCAGTCGCAGTGCCTTACGTTCAAGGCCGTGGCCAATCAGAGTCGACACCTATCCGTACCTGTGGCTAACAGGAAGGGGTGCGACCTGCACCAACAAGCGAAAGATTGGGCGTGGTCTCCGAGACGTACAAGAGAGCTCACTGTACCGCCGCGATCTGACTAAGAGGTGGACGACGCTTTCGGATATCAGTTATAGGACATTGTCTGATACCGCCATGAAAACAATGGCCAAGGAAAACGCAGACCCCAAAGATCTGAAAAGAGTAAGAATATGCTAAACCCTTTCCAGTTTTTACTTGTTAAACTTGAAATACACTATAACAACTGTTTAATATACGTTTTTTCTGCTTTCAAAATAACCTTAAATATTTCAGTTTTTTGGCGCTGTACATTTACATTTGTGTCGTTTAAAATGATTTGGTGAACCATTGTGCGCTGACCCAGTTATTCAAAATTTGTTGTTATTGTTATTATTATTGCAAATAATAGTTACTTATATTTTTTTCTTGTTACACTTGGGTAGGTCCCAAAACCGCAAATGGAAAAACGAAGACGAGACCGCATCAATCAAAGTCTGGAAACATTAAGGCTGTTGTTACTAGAAAATACGAAAAATGAGGTCAGTAAAAGCTAATGTTAATTTCCCTCACTGCTGTTCTGTTCAGATGTTCCATTACTTTACAGCCTTCATATACATCGTCAGTTTCTAGTCCCTGAGACTGTTCCCTCAAGGGTCTACCAGCTGTTCCCTAGCTGTAGGTACATGCGCCCTTCAGTCTAATTTAAGGTACAGAAATTGACTCTGAGGAGCATTTTTGTACAATTGGAGGTACATTAATGTTGTTTGTACCTTGGGGAGCAAAAATGTGGCAGGGTTTTATCCTTTTTTCTAACAGTGCAATGAGTAAAGCAACAGCATACTTAATGAATGGTTTATTGTAACATATATTGGCACTGGATTCATGTCTTGATTTGACTTCTGCCCCTACAGAGGTTAAGAAATCCCAAGGTGGAAAAGGCAGCCATCCTGGAGAGTGTGGTGCAGTTCCTGAAAGCGGAGCAAGGCGCGGGCGAGACGGCGTCCGGGTCGCAGCCGACAGGAAGTGGGGCCCATAATTCCTCGAGGGAGGAGGGGGCGACATCTCTGCCCGCCGAGTGCAACATGAACTACCGCGAGGGGGTGCGGATGTGCCTGCGGAGAGTGGGCTACTTCATCGCGGCCAAGACCCGGGAGCTGGAGGGGAGTATGGATGGAGCTGGGGGCCATCAGAACCCCCTAGAGCATGCCGGCCCCCTCCCCCAGTCTGTGATTCCCCTTCCATTGTCGAAGCCTCCCAGCAAAACCCGGATTCCGGCCGCACATGGCCACCTGCCCTGGTCTGGACCGCAGCAAGCCCCAGAGCAGGTCCTCGGACACGTGGTCCTGGACCCGTCTGCCCACGTCCCCCCACAGAGGCTCAGTCCCTGTCCACTCCCCTCTTACCCACTAGAGGTCCTCCCGAAGCCAGGGGGCTCCACAGGAGACGCAGTGTGGAGACCATGGCCGCAGTAGAGACGTGCGTCTGCCACCAAGCTGGGGGAGATCAGTGACCTGAATGACATGACAATGGCCCAAACGTTGTCATTGAGATCCAGTGTATTGGCTGCTAATTGCTGTGTCTGGAAGATCGTGATGAATGGAATGACATCAACTGATGACTCAAGGAGCAGCTGAACACTTTCAGGGACACTGTAAAGCTATAATATGTGTAAATATCTGTAGATATCTATATATCTATTTGTATATATGGACTATCTTGGGATGGACGATGAACTGATTTTTTTTTTTCAAAATCGTTGCGCATAATCTACCTACATGTCATGTTCAATGCACACGTGCCCATGTGACATGCGTATATTTTACATGTATATCCTCTACGTATCCTCTGTACGTGTTTTATATGCTCCTGCTATGAAGGTCGTAAGTCATGTTGAACCGCAACGCAGCAATAAAAAGCGGTGATAAGATGTACTGCAAAGGAAAGGAATCCAAGGTTATAATGGAAGTTCATTAATTCAGCCGCATAAAACAACTGAAAATATTTATTTTTATTTTACTATCATTATCATATACATGAGCCCATCAGCATTTTCGCTTTTCGATAGCTAACGACATTCCAAGGCTCCAAATACCGCGTTTCATGAGTAACTAAGGTGCTGTCAGTTCGTAATAGCAGCGACTCTTACATTTTGTTGTCATCTGTAGTAGTGTGGCTGATGTAGGCCTCAGGCGTTTGCTGTGCACAGTAGTGTTTTATGTTACGGCGGGAAATAACAGACAAGCAGGAACAGTATAAAGGGATATATTATTTCCGGAAGAAATGCCCCCAACACTACCGTTAAACGAATAAATAAATAGAAATTGCAAACTTTCTGCGACAAACAGGAAATAAAGCTAATGATACTGTTTAGCACCAGGCGAGGAGGATGACTGCTACCGCTATACTTCTACTAATGAATAATAATAATGATAAAGATGCGCAATTAGTAACACGGACTCGTCCGACGCCAATCAACAGGCATATTAGATAATGAAAATATTTGAGGGGGAAATAAGAGATAAAAGATCGGCACTATGAGTTATTTAAAAATATAGATTTTTCATTCTCTAACCGGCTTACCCGTGTAGGCTTACAGGAAAACAGGGTTTTAACTGATCTCATTTATTATCTTCTCCTCATCCCATCTAGATTATTAACTAATGACGAGGGCTGGGCTGGCCGTCTGGCATAAAGGGCATATGTGGCGAGGGACGCCCCCGGTTCGGAAAACGCATGGCTTGGCAAAAGTTTTCATAATGGCGAATTCATCGCGCGGGGGGCGCCTAAGTCTGGAGAAGATGTTTATTCCCAGTGCAGTCTGCAAATGACACTGCAAAAAAACACCAACAGTAATACAGTTTGTAGCTGGGTTAAAAAGCTTCTGGTGGTTTCTAACTTGCTTCAAATGAGTATTCTCAACGCTGTAATTCTTGGAAAGCGTTAAGAACAGGAAGTCCGAGGAGAGCTCGCGACACCTTCTGGCGAGCGTTTGTTATAGGAACTGGCCATTTCATTCAGGGGTGCAATTTCATTGTTAGTTAATCAACTTGCATTTAAGACAATGCCAAATGCATTTAAGTGCAAGGTGCCGTAGCCTAAACAGTGAAACCATATAGAGATCATATATTAAGAGAGTTTTGAAAGATTTTTGAGTTACTTATGTTATTTACCAGATCAACTGGTTTGAACTAAAACGGTATTTGTCCTGTTGTGCGAAAAATCTATTTATATCAATCAATACGGTTTTGAGGATAAAATTATGTTTTAAAACATACAGACCAATGCTATTGTTTAATTAAATATTAGTTATGTGAGGGTAGTGGAACACTAGCAAGTTAAACTACGTTGGACCTCGTGGAGCCAAATGGCAGGTGGAAACAAGCAACACCCGCGCGTGTGTTGCTCGAGGCGTGAACTCGGCACACGCCAGATTTTTTGACCCCCCCACACGTGTCCCCTCACACCTCACCAAGCAAATGGTTAGGCATTCAAAATCAAGTTACCTATTTTTATTGCGTTTCTAAACTAGAACCACGGGCTCTATATATTATATGCGTCCACGTGCATCGATAAACACATTTATCCATGAGTTTCCCTCAGCAATGTTATGATTGCATTTTCTTACTTACAATCATGTCATAATTCATGCTATTCAGTATAGGCCAATATATTATGAGGCAAATGTGATGCAATATATAATTAATATATGAGTTTAAACACAACGCACATTTCTAAGTTATTAAAGTATGCATTTCAAAAAGGGTTAGCGCGCGCAGGGGAAAGTGTCACTGTGGGAGCCGCTTCAAGATTTCCTCCCAGAGCCGAGGCGAATACGCACCTCGTCCTAGCGTTTGTGTCTCATTTCATATCAAACAAGTAGCACAAAAATCCTCTCTCGCCACTGTTTACATTATAACACCCGCGTGGTTTGTTCTCGGCTGCTCATGTTGACTTCTCGACCTTGTGACATGGGCAAGGGCGTAACTTTGGCTGGAACATTGGGGGGGTTGAGGTCTCCACCCATTACGGGGGAAACATGATTATTGGGGAGGTTGTATTAGCTAGTTTGATTTATTGGGGGGGCTACAACCCCCCCATCCCCCCCGTAATTTACGCCCATGGACATGGGAATAACCAAATCAAAAGCTTGGGTAAATTATTCATTTAATTTTAAGCAAAGTATTTCAAACGGTCTAGTGAATATACACGATTGCAGGAAATGCTTTCATTTACAGATGTTTTTCCTATTTCTCTATACACGGGGATCCACATAACTGGTACTGTAGTCATTTTTACGTATGAAGGAATACTGAACTGAAACAAAAAAAATCTATAGGGATGCACGTTACTGCTTCGCTAGTAGGCATTTGTGTACTTGGAAATCAGTGACGTGCATCTCTGCAGATACGATATTTTTTACCTGTGCCACTCCAGGTTTCAGTTCTGTGAGTGCGTAAATAAGAAATTCATGTTCGTAATCGAAAGGTTCAGTTCAGCACGGTCTACACATAACATGGAAAAAAAATCCTACACAATGCAATGAGTGACCATTTGTCCGCAGCGTTTCCCACAGCCGTGTAACACTGAGGTGTGATTCGCAGATCTAAGGACACTCAGGCGACAAGTCGGTTTTATGATGGTAGAAGCCACAGGTGAATTGATCCATGGCAACAAGAGATTAGGAGACAAAGCAATCAAAGTAATTGTAATTCAGAGCGGAGACTGAAAGGCAACCAAAATGGGACTATTGATGACCGTTCTCTTGTAACAATAACGTGGCTTTTTATACATATATTTGGACTTCGCGGCCCATTTACAAGCACGCAGGCTATACGTTCTCATTTAAATCAGGCACCTGGTGAGTTCCTTAAGGAGAGCAGTCTGGCGGACATTGGAGGTGAGAGCCATTCTCACGCTGTGGGGTTCTGGGAACGAGGTAGTTTTGTCGGTGAGAACCGAAGACACTTTACATTCCCACACTTATCATTTCTCACTGTTAGGTATGTCCGAAAAAGCATGAAATTAAATTACATAGAACACTTTAGACGTGTTCTATATATCAAAGCTGATTTCAGATTAAAGGCAAATCAACCACAAATAGTGAAACAATTTTAAAGTACTTTTCATCCACATTTAAAAAAAACATTACTTTAAAACATTTGTGGGTATATTTACGACCTTATCCAGAGAATTCATGGTACAAATGTTCAAGCACACTGACATTTAGATGGCAAACATGTAGCCTAACTGAAATTCAGGTAAATGTGAATAATAAGGAGCGACTTCGTACTTCAAATCTCAGTGCAGAGACACGCGTGTGTGACGTCACTCGGAGTGACGCTCGACTTTTCACAAGTCAGCCCAAAGGCACGAGTGGCCTCACACCTCAAGGGGCGCGTGCCCCCAGCTTTTGTCATGTTAATCGCTTCAAGATGTACATTACACTCGCCAAGAACTCGGAAAATGATTTTTAAAAGAGTATAAATAAGTGAAATATCGTTAATGGCTTAAATTAGTTCATGTTCAGTTACAGTTTTGGTAGTTTTTTCCAGTGTTGGGTTTTTTGGTTTGGGTGTTGGGTTGTGTTTTTTTTTCCACAAACTGGCTGTTACGGTGTGAAGAAATCTTATTTTTTACTACAGACGCTACCTACTATGTAATGTGTTTACTTACATAATTCCAACGAATGTGAAATACAGTGTTTTTAGGTCTTCCAAGAAATTTAAATGTTACATTAACTTTTCACATCTATTCTTGTCAAATTTTCCCTCGTCTTGCCCCGTGCTGCATAATTTGTAGGTGCGCACAAGGCACGCGCTCTCACCTGTTTTGTCACTTATAGTACGCGAAAGGGATCAAAGCAAGTAACTTCCGTGGGAACGGAACAGAGAGCAGTATGTGTTGCCAAATGTCATGCCCTAAAACAAGCTCTCTTTCTTTATCTTGTCCCAATCTGAAACGAAAAGCAAGAAGCAGAAGTTTGTTTATATTACATTTATTAACAAGAAATCAATCGATATAGAACACAAATACATTGCAAAATGATTTGTGCATAACCGCCTGACTCTACCTAAAAGAGAACTTAAAACCGCAGAAAATAATCTTTATTACCCCGATTGTTCGCTGGTTTTAATATACATGTTAATAAGTTTAACTGTATAAAGTGTTTTTAGTTTAATTGCGTGATTTGAAAACGTTTTTGGGGAGATTAAAAAGGAGCTGGAAAGACAATGAATTTACTGGCACGTTAAGTGCGAAGCGTGGTCATTTGCTTAGCTCCACGCGCCGACGGAAGTCGAGGTGTCGAGACGCCGCTGGGGACGCCGTTCTTTCGCCGCGTGGCACCCGTGGAAACCCTAAATTGTTTTTTTTGTTTTTTTTTGACATTTTAGGATGAAAGGTTATGCTAATCCTATAATCATAGACCGAATTTCTAGTACGTTAGAAAGGAACATAATATATTTTATTAAAACACGCTATTTCGTTATGCAATCCCTTGTTTTCTTTCCTTACGTTATTTGACTTGTTGCAATGTAATTGTATGTCAATTGCAACGGAACTGCCCGTTTGCTATTTTTTTGGCAAAGTTCATGCGATTTTGATTCTATGAATATTATGGTTTTTGTTCTTTTTTGGAAACACGTATTGCTTGGGCTTAATGAAAATCAGCAAAAGCTCAGTTCCTATGAAAATTTGATAAATCTTTAAAGTGTTGAAACTGATGAATTGTTTTCAAGTTTCATATTCAGAAGTGTAAATGTCCTCAGGGGAAACCATGTTTTTTTCTCTTTTAAGAAAGAAATTAGTTCCTGTTTAAATCTAAAAGCAGTGAATTTATCTTTTTAGAACTGTATATAGCACTCCCTAGCATGCGTGTTGCCTCGTTACTTTATTATGATTGTAGCATTATATTCTGCATTTTTCACTGAATTCTTAATGTTTTAATAACCTACTTCCTTTCACCGAAATATCATTATAGGCATATTTCTAGCAAATTATTAAGTCTTGACGCAGTCTTGCAAAGGACTAGTTACTGTTTTCAGCAATTAGAAAAGAAAAGGGGACTGTCAACTGGTTGATATGCAAATTTAAGGGGTTGTGCCTCTTGTGGGTGGAGCCACATTTCGACACCTGGGCTGTTTAAAAGGACGCCGGCAGGACTTTATCTCTCAGGAAGGTTCTGTGTGCGTATAGCCAGCATTCGCTGTCAAGATCTGCAAATACAAAGGGCCCTTTTAAGGTCACGAATTATCAACCAACACCGAAGACACGCTGCTGAATTTCAGAATGAGACTGCCGGGAGCTATTCAGGCCGAAGACTTGAAAACCACCAGAAAGGTAACTTATATAAATATTTCCGTAACATATCAAATTAGAAAACAATAATATGTGTAGAAGTAGGCTGGTTTTAAAAATCTTATTTTGACTGACCATTAAAAATATGTTGAGTCACTGTTATCTCATCCGTGCTAATCAACTTTTACCCACTTACAGCTACTGAAACCTCAGGTGGAAAAACAGAGACGGGAGAGGATGAACCGCAGTCTGGAGGCTCTGAGAGTCCTGCTGTTAGAGGACTCCCAACACCAGGTCTGTCTCGCTTGTATCTCCCCTCCTGTCCAGCAAATGAGCCAGAGTGCAATTATCAGAGTAACTTACACCACTCGCTGACTCGTTACTTCTTGTTACAGGGCAAAATAAGCCGTAGGATCGAGAAAGCTGAGATCCTGGAGGAGACAGTTTTGTTCCTGAAGAATTCCAGTGGGAAGGGAAGCAAAGTTGGCGAACAGCAACAAGTCCAGGACGGATTCTCCGCGTGCCTGCAGCGAGCTGCCCGGTTCCTGCACGGCAGCGAGGCGGCGCTGCACGTGGATGCGACCCTGCAATCCAAGTTCTTCCACTGGCGCGCCGGCGCCAAAGCTCCAGTCGCCGCTCGGTGCCCCCCTGTCGACTCTACAGAACTGTCTGCGCAGACGTGGCAGCGCCGCGTCGCGTTCAGAAGCAGCGCCCCCCTTCACCACAAAGTTGCTCTGGCGTATGGAGACTCCAACGTCTCTCAGCGCCCCCAAACAGACTCTCCTCGGTCCCCTCGCTCTCCCCCAGTCAGCCAGGTTATGTGGAGACCGTGGCCGTAAAAACTCTTTAAATTAGGACACTGATCCGTTTTTACAAATATAATATATAGAATATATATATTCTGCTTTCCTTAGCAACAAAACTCTGGTCCATAATCAAATCTATGTATATATTTAGGATGTGTTTGAAACACCGGTGTATTCCTAAAAATAGATTTAGTTCAAAACTGTTGTATATCTTGTAAATATCCTAAATATGTATTTTAATAGATTATTTTCACCATAATGATTTCCGTTTGACTGCGCAAATGTACATCTCATCCAAGTCTTCGTTTAAATGTATTGGTTAACTGCGAAAAAATGTTTAACTTGTGTATCACCACTGTCGCATAAAAATCTGTCTAGCATACATAACTAACAAATGTGTATAATGCTAGATCTGTCAGTGCATGCCTGTCCGTATAAATGGTACACTGCGTTTTTACTTCAGTAGTTATATACATACATCTTCTATTTTTGCACAACTATTTATTTTAATATTTTCTATTTGTCCCTCAACTTATATATTTTGTACAATAAAATGGTAAAATTGGCAACGTGTCAGTTCTTCAGATTTCTTCCGCATGTACATTTAGTTTAACCTGGACAGACCTGATGAACGTGACACCTCGCGAGCAGCTTAAATCGGAGGTGCGTATAAGCCACGCGCCAAGTCTGTGGCACCGTTTGATGTAGCAGTTCAAAGGATCAAAGGATCAGGCCGCCATGGGAACGATTCAGAAAAGCAGAATAGCAGAAGATAGACAGTAGGCTACAGGGCGCGCTATGGATCGGTATGCCCAGCCAAAAAGCTCAGAGCCAAAATGCTGCAATTATTTTACTTATATCGAGAGTCATCGTAAAAAGTAGTGGCTTGTGGAAAATGTTGCATAAGGCCAGATTTCGTGTTTGAGTCTCCTTTGATGAGTTTGTCAAGTTATCGTTTTTAATCTATATACACGGCTTCCTCTTTGTAACTGGAATTCAACATTAAATAGATTTATTAAGCTGCTTATATTTTACATATCATTCTAATGAGCAGCACTGATGAAGTCCCTGAAGAATATATATATAAAAAACATGATTCATGTCGTAATGTGAAAATATATGTTTTGTCATTAGGGTCTTTCTGTATACCATTCCCTTCACTAAACCTACCCTTTTTGAGTGAGTAATATGTAGGCCTACATATAGTGTTTATAATAAAATAACTACTTTGCTGTAAAGGTTCCCCATCTAGAAAATGCCCAATCCGATCAAACTCGTGGAAACACAATGGGAGGATGCTTTGAGGTGTTAATGTCCGTGTAAGGATGTTTGATCCTCTTCGGGAGACCGAACGTCACTTTCTGGAAACATGTTCCCACAGCCGGGCGCCAGAGTAAGGTGTCAACAAAGTCGTCTGAAAGCGTGAAAAGAGTAAACCCCCCGCCGATTTGCACGAATGAAGCGCATGTCCCGCACACAGTTGGGAGGACTTCCGCAGTCATTTAACAGGTAAATAAAAAGCAAAAAAAAAAAAAAAAAAAAGTAAAAGCCACAGGAGTGAACGGAGCCCAAAACGCTATCCCACGCTCCCACTTCAGTTCTGTGTTTCTAGCGAAGTGCAATTCTTACTGGCGATCATTCAAGACTAACAGCACTTTTCAAAGTAGCTCGCATAAATTTGCGCAAGTTACTAGCGACCGTTTCCTAAAAGCTATCACTGACATTTATGTGTGCGACTCCTTTACCACACATTACTTCCATTAAAATGAACTGAATCGAGGCCTTATTTGCCATTTGCACTGGCACAGAAGTACGAGTACATTGGAATTCTTGCACTGTTCCCTTAGTCAATATTTAAAAACAGCAAGAAGACTGTTTTACTATATAACACTAAATAATTCAATAGATTAAAAGCTTGAGTGGTAGATAAATAAGGCGCATTAAATATCATTGGTAGTTAGGGGGGGTAGAGCTGGAAGACTTGGACATCTCTGGGTGGGGGGGGCTTGCCCATCTCTGGGGGTGAGGTCACTTAAGTGGTCAAAATACTACACGGTGGTAAGGCTCTTGAAAGCTCTTCATGTTGTTGGGCTGTCTTGGCTGACACGCCTCTTCAAGGTTGCATGGAGGTTAGGGACAGTGCTTTAGGATTGGCAGACTAGGGCGGTGGTCCCAGTCTTTAAGAAAGGGGACCAGAGGTTCCAACTATAGTGCGATCACACTCCTCAGCCTCCCTGGGAAGGTCTATGCCGGGGTACTGAAGAGGAGGGTCTGTCCTTTGGTCGAGCCCCTGTGGGGGCTGCTCCAGGAGTATGGGGTCCATCCCTGTACAGATGGAGCTTGGGTTGAGTTGCCAGCAGGAACTCAGATTCGTTCCTGGGGGGATGTAGGACTCTGTCAAGGATGCCCCTTGTCACTGATCCTGTTCACAATTTTTAAGGACAGAATCCATAGGTGTTAACAAGGGATGGGGGGGGGGTCCATTTTGGGGGGGCCAGCATCTTGGATTTTTGCAGATGACTTGGTCCTGTTGGCGTCGCAGGTTGGTAACCTGCAGCATGCACTGGAGCGGTTTGCAGCTGCGTGTGAGGAGGCCGGGATGAGGATCAACATCTCCAAGTCTGATGCCGTGGTTCTCTACCGGAAAATGGTGTATTTCCCTCTCCTGGAGGGGGGTGAGTCACTGCCTCAAGCAGAGGAGATTAAGTATCTCAGGGTCTTGTTCAAGAGTGAAGGAATGAGAGAGCAGGAGATCGACGGATGGACCGGTGCAGCGTCAGCAGTAACGCGGATGCTGTACTGTTCTGTTTTGGTGAAGAGGGAGCTGAGCCAGAAGGCAGAGCTCTCAGTTTACTGGTCGATCTACGTTTCCTCCCTCACCTATGCTCATGAGCTCTGGGTAGTGACCGAAAGAATGAGATCGCAGATACAAGCAGCAGAAATGAGCTTCCTCCGCAGGGCGGCTGGGCTCAGCCTTTGGGATAGAGTGAGGAGCTCAGACATTCGGGAGGGGGTGCTCCTCTGCATCGAAAGGAGCCAGTTGAGGTGGTTCAGGCATCTATCTAGGAGGCCTCCTGGGCGGCTCCCTGGGGAGGCATGTCCAACCAAGAGGCCACGGGGCAGAACCCAGGACATGCTGGAGAGATTATATCTCTTGGCTGGCCCAGGTATCCTCCTGGAGGAGCTGGAGGAGGTGGCTGGGCGAGAGGGAGGTCTGAGCATCCCTACTTAGACTGCTGCCCCTGCAACCCGACCCCGGATGGATGGATGGAGTTGGGAGGGGGTTCAGAGTTCTGTGGGGGTGGTAGCGGAGGTATTTCTCTCCATCCTGAATGTCCTTTAGCACCTGATTGCTACTGGAAATAAATTGACAGGAAAATGTGTTTTGGTGTTTTGAGTTAGATGCAGCTCTCAGGTCAGGTGACTGTCATGGATGTGGGGGTTAGGGATTAGGACTGTGGGTAAAGGTAGACCTGACTAGCCAGGATGGGGGGGGGGGGGGGGGGGGG
>JAODJW010000063.1:349767-372582 GCA_026777045.1 Hyperopisus bebe
GGGGGCTGGGGGCACAAATCTCATTCAGATGGTTGCTAGAATGAAAGGAAAGACAGCACGTGGGAGAGAGAGCAAGGACATGTGTTAGCTCACAGCTTAAACCAGGAGAGGAGGAAGAGAGAGAGAGAGAGAGAGAGAGAGTTTCTTGCACAATAGACTGAGGTAAGAAGATAACAGCTGAAGGAGAGAGAGGGCGAAGCTATTTTTGGCAGGAAGCGGGGGTGTGTGTATGTATTGGGTGATGTGGGGTGGGGGGAGCAAAGAAGAATGGATGGGGATGAGAGCTGAGCAGAGAGGGAGGGGGAATATTTTGTTGAATGAGAGGGAGCTACTTTGTTGAATGGTGAGGGGGCGGAGCTTGTAAGGGGAGAAATTGACTGCACAGCAACAGACTCATTTATGTGTTCCTGGCTACCAATCAGATTGAACGCTGGGGTTGTGGGCGGGACATGGGGTGCAGACTCCTCCCCTCAAGCAGGAAAGCCTATATATGGAAGAAATCCAGCCCTTTGGCGGGGGAGGCGTGCGTGTGCCCATCGACAGCCGCCGTGTGCCCGTATGCCCAGATCCGAGTGCGCCAACAGGAAGGCTGCCCATCCCCATGCCAGAGCCTCTGAGTCAAGGCTGCGTCAGCCAGAGTCAGACGGCCTGCGCCTTCCCGTCTGCGTCAGTGCCGCCGCGAACGCAAACGCCGCGCAGCAGATGGAGAGGGAGGAGGCGCAGAGGCAGGGAGCCAGGGGCATGTGTGCGTGAAGAGCGAGGAGGCTGCGGCAGGGGCGGGACTTAGGGTAGGAGGGGGCGCAGAGGAGGCGGAGGGAGGGTAGCAGGAAGGACGTGACGTGGAGACATGAGTCAGTCTTAAGTGCACTTTAATATAAATGCATTTGATTGACATCCAAATACACTTATGAACAACACAAAGAGAACACTGTTCCACAATGTCCATCTTGAGAAATAACATGTCTTATGCATATGCATATATAATCATATAATAAAAATCTTATGTACACAGATATATTCGTAATACAAATTCATACAATCTTCTTTGTTGCACGTTTTTTTTGAGCGACCATACAGTTTAGTTACATATCCTGTGAGATATGTTTAAACATTCAACAATCTCCTTTCTAAAACTGTCAGATGTAGAACGTCATACAAATAAACATTTTTTTTTTGTTGTTTTTTTAATCCGGTAAAGGTAGCAGTTAAGTAGCTAGAACGTAGGAATCAATCCTTTACTTTGCCGTAGACAACTCTACGTTAGCGTGTCGACACAACAGGAGAAATGAGGTCATTCTTAATGATTGGTTTGGAGAGATAACCAATCAGAATATAGAGATGGTGGGTCCAAGCAACTAGAGGCGGGACCAACCAATCAGCTATCTTTGTCTTTTCAGGTCATGCTTAAGACTGAACAGAGGAAGTACCACGGAAATAAAGCCAAGCATCAAGTAAATTCATCCCACATCTCCAAAAAAGAAGAAACAGTGGTCCGACAGACACCTTTGCTGTCTGAGCGACGCCCCTCAGGCAGGGTGTCACACACGCAACTGGCAACCCGTGACACAGCCGGACACAATCAGCGTCGTCACACCTATGAGGTGGAGTCATTTTGCCACTTTTGCACACACAAAGCAGGCCACCGTGATGACAGGGCAAAGGCGGAGTTCATAAACAGGCAAAGTGAACTCGCAAAAAAAAAAAATGAAGACGCGAACGAGTGACGTGCATTTGTAAATACCGGCATCACAGGATCCTGCTCACGTCATTAATACGACGTTTTCGCCCATGATGCATTGCGGCCCGTGACGTCCCACCGTTGTCATTGGAGATAGGCATGACCAGAGAAATAGTGACACCACATGACAGAAAGTCCGTCGACAAATTAACACCGTAAAAAATCCCCATCGATGGATTTCCATAAAGGATTGTAGAAGTCCTTGCAGCCACAAACTCAAAACACAAAATCGCCAGCAGTTGAAAAGTGACCGTAGCGGTAAATCGTTCGTGTTATAAAAGTTATGGCCGCATGATATGTCTCAGATAGTGTTTCCCTAATATTAGAGCTTAACAAACTCTATGGATCTTCAGACCTTGAAGATTTTAGCTTTGCTTGATTGTCCGGTGTCACCTCGTGCCGCTGTGAGAAACAGCGCAGAGATGAGGCCACTATTGCCTCTTTAGTGTTTTCAGTTTGCGCCGCACCACAGGAAAAAGCACAGAGTCATAAACTGCCAGTTGCTTTCTTCTTTAAATAGCAAGGAGAAGCTTTAACAAAGAAATGTCTGTGTTACGATTGTTTTCCCCATACCTTTACAACAGGGAATACTCACTACAAGTGAATACAGATAGTATAAGTAATCCATTAGTAAAAAAAAATATCCTTTACAAGGTTACTGATTAAACAAAAGCTAGTGCAATAGAATAGTGTGATGATTAGACCCAAACTCTGTTCAGGTTCGTACAAGCGTTACGTCACACCCCTATTCTAATAGCGATATTAGATAATGAGTAAAGTTAGGAGACAATTTCTGATAGCATTGTAAATGCATATACAGAAGTGACTGTATGTTTGGCTATATGTACAATTTTGTATATATCTATACATTCGGTATTGTTCACTTTTCAGGAAAAGTAGCTCCACAAAATATAACAATATGCCATACTTAATGAAGTAAGTCACAGACTTATTTTAGAACGGAGGATCACTTCCATCTGAGGAGACAGAAAGAGACAGAGATGAGAAAAGGTTAGTATGTCATGGTCAATAGACATCAACACTAACTGCATGCAGGAATGTGCAAAGCAGATGTATGAATATTTGTTGAGCGGTTGGTTATCACATGCAGTGTAGATATACGCTCGTCGGAATTAGACTTGCACAAAAATGTTCTGAGGGCAGAAGGAAAAATGATTGGTTCACAGAGATAACCAATCAGATTGTAGATGAGGTGGGTCCAAGCAACTGGAGGAGGTGAGACAAAGATAGCTGACTGGTTGGTCCTGCCTCCTCTAGTTGCTTGGACCCACCTTCTCTATATTCTGATTGGTTATCTCTCTGAACCAATCATTTTTTTACTTCTGCCCTCAGAACATTTTTGTGTAAGTAAAACTCCCATGACCTATATATAGTTGAAGTGTAAGAATCGGATGGTGCTGGCATGGCAGCAGAAGTGCTCCCCTTCTCACCTGCTTGGAAGTCCCGTGGTGGAGAGCGACAGTGGAGTTGATACAACTCAGGTTGTTGCCCCCGGGCAGGGGCAATTGAGGCTCCTGCCCCAAACACGGGTTCCACGGCGGCCAACTCCTCTGGGAGGGGCTGGGCGCAGAGCAGGCTGGGGGAGGCGACGGGCACAGCAGGGGCAATCAGCGGGGATGCTAACACTGAGGAGGTGGCAGAGGAGTAACAAGGTGGTGAGGGAGAAGCCTCTACCTCCATAGCTCCTTCCTGGATTTCTCCCTCGCCATTGGCTGCCTCTGCATCAGTGCCCGCCGTTGCTCCGCCCCCAGCTGCCAAATTACAGTGCGCCGATTGGACGCTACAGATGTGGCCAAGGCCGACCAGAGACGCCCCCTCGAACTGAGGGGGTGGGCACCAGCACTCTGGCATTGGTGGAGAGGGCGGTGGTGAGGAATGGCAGGGGGAGGGGGACGGGGATGAGGAGGAGAGGTCCTGAAGGAGAGCCTCTATGATGCACTCCTCAATAAGAGCGATGTCATCTGGGCTGAGAGAAAGTTCTGGACTCCTCCAGCATTTGACAGGGTAGAGTTCGAACAATGGAGGGATGAAATCCTGGGCTGGGGTGGGAGGTCTAGGAGATGTCGGGGAGGCAGTCATGAGCTTGTGGAAGATGCCTTCGGGGTAGAATCTTTCAGCCAGGGAGCTGATGTGCTGGGCAAGCAGTGAAATCTCTATCCTCTCCTTGTCCTGCTGGCCATCTAGTGAGAAGAGTGGCTGGCATGTCTGCTCTCCTGGAGAGGCTTCTGGAGTTAGAAGACCCTCGTGTGGGTAAGGGAATGGCCGACTGGGGACGTCAACAAAAAGAGGCCCCCGGACCTCGGGAAGGGTCATGATGATGCAGTCGCCATCCCCGGGAGTGTCTGGGGTGGGGGGTAGCTTCTCATAGAAGGGCCCTCCGCAGGTGTCCTTGGAAAAAAGCAGGTCTATGGTGGCCGCTGAAATGGAGAGAGCATGGGGGGTAGTCAACGGCGTCGGCATGGCGACGGGGGGAGCAACTGTGGAAGTTTCACCGATGTTGGTGTCCATGGAAAAAAGCTGGTCGCCAAAGACAAAGCCTCCACCCCCCAGCTGTGGGGTGTAAGGGGGAGTGCAGACGGACTCCTTTCCTTGGTGGGGGTGGGATGCTGGCTGAGGGGGTGGGGAGAGGGGTATCACTGGGAGACGGGGTCCTGTCTGGAGGGGTGGGGAGAGAAAAATGCTCTGGGCCAGGAAGTTGAAGTCGGACATGGGGTCAGAAGAGCCCCCCTGAGCTGGGGAGGAGGCAGGGGGAGGGGGGGTGGCGCCGTCGCCAGGACGCGGCGGCTGCTGCTGCTGTTGTGAGGGAGGCTGACTTTGCTGGGGGAAGCTCTCCTCCTCCAATGAGGAGAGGCTTGAACGCGGGTGTCCGCCTTCGGGCTGTGCAAGCTCCGCCCCTCCGCCGGGGGCCTGCTCGGCGCCGGAGCTGAAGTCGAAAGACTGGGCGGAGAGGCCGCTGCTGCTCGGCGTGAAGACTTGGTCCGGGCTGGACAACGTGTCTGGGGACTGCAGTCCCAGACTGTGCTGGTAGGAGGCGCTAGCGCTCAGCACCAGGGCCAGCTGGTTCTGCTCCGTGCACAGCTGCTGGCGCACAGACCATGCCTCCGACTCACTGCAGAGGGGGCAGAGATGGAGCAATAGTTTGTCAAACACCGTCTCTATCCAGACCTTGACATTCCACATGTGACCGACTACAAAAAGCACCCTGTTAATACCTGATGACGTAGTTATGGCAGCTGATCGCGCTCTCGCCACCCTCCAGAGTGAGGACCATGTACAGCCACACCCACGTATGGTCTGCGGCCTCCATCCGCACCACCATCTCCACCCGTCCTTCTCCGCCTTCGCTGACTTTAAGGGGAAAAAATCGGCAAACGTTAGCGCGATTTTTAGCAGTGACAGCTGTTGGTTACATTACAGTGAGCTCCTGTGGGGGTGTTTTGGCGGCTTGGTTAGCTGCCTGGTAGCTAAAGTCTTCCCACACAACGGAGCCATGCTGTGTGGGGGAGCTGGCAGGGAGTCGGCGGGTGGTGGGCTGGGAGGGGGCGAGGGTGGCGAGAGTCGTGCTGGGCATACTCACGCAGGCGGCAGTGTTGCGCAGAGGCATGCGACAGGTCCTCCGGGTGCAGTAGGCTGTACCAGGAGCGTGTGCGCAGGGTCTCGACGTCGTAGCCCAGGTAAACGTTAATGCTGTGATAAAAGAATAGCCACAGTGAATCGTGCTGCTCCATGACGCTCTTGGTTACTGAAAAAGAACAAGAAATCACTCAGGACATGGCGCCAGAGTTCGGTTAGTCCTTACCTGTCCTGCGCGTCCTGTAGCCTCATGTCCCGGCCATGCTGGGAGTGGAAGCAGGCCAGGAAAAAGGCGTGGTCAGCTGGGGGGGTTAGGGTGGGGCTTCGGGAGGGACACGGCTGCAGCGGCTGCGCCTCCAGAGGTGAACAGAAGCACATCCAAACTGGATTGGACGTCCAGTAAGAGGAGGCGGGGCTTGGGGGTGACAGGCAGCGCGCCCTAATTAGCGCCAGTTTGGTGCCGGCGCTCTGCCGACGGACCGACTTGGAGGTGTTGAAACGGCAGCGGAACAGGCGGTCTGTGAAAGAAAAGAATGAAGGCGTTTCATATCTGATTTTAATATTAACCTTAAAAACGAAATTTGTACGTCTGTTTATTAAGGAAGTGATGATAATGTGTTTTTCTTACCTGTGTCAGGTGCAGTTGTAGGCACGAGGTTGCTTCTCATGACAAAGTGGTCGCTCGGGTCAATGATGTCATACACGCTGTCACCTTGAGCAACCAGATCCACCTTAACAAGCCGTGAACAACAGAATCCCGCGTTAACCACCATTTACAATAAAAACGTGAACAAGCTCTCGGCATAGTTTTACGGATGATGTTTCTAAATCATATGCGTAAGGTGTCGTTTTAGGCCTTACTACCCTCTGACCGTGAGTTTAAATTCATTTACTGTATGATATGCGTTTTGGGGAAAAAATGTGGTAGGCCTATTGATTTTGTTATATGTGAGAAATAGAACCTTGATTTTTTTTTCTGCAAATCGTATGAATTTCACTCACCATGGAGTGTCCGAGGTGCTCGGCGACGCTGTCAGAAAGATAGAGGAGTTTTCCTTCACTTGTTAACAGCAGGAGAAATCCCGGTAGTCCGTGGACCAGCTCCGACAGCTCCTCAAATGACATGAAGCTTGCGGTTCCTTCGTAACCGCCAGCCGCGGCTGCTTCTGCCCAGGGAAGACAGGGGGGGACGTTCAGGTTAAGTTATGGCCCTTTACTGCACTCTCCGTGCTGTAGGTCACCAAAACGCTTCCAGTGAAACTGCATTTCTACAGAACGATGAAGTAAGTAGCATCCGTACTAGTTTTGCTGCATAGTAATACTTCCAGTATTTCAGAACCACGGACAGCGACACACTTGTCTGGCGTTACAGTATCGTGAGAATGCAATCAAATCAATAAGAAATTCAAAGATACTCTTCTTTACAGATCAGATGAGGTGCAATGTGAACTAAAAAATATGCAACATGACCCTTTTCCGTCATGCCTGGTCCTATTCCAGACCTGTTGATTCCTATTAATCCCCACCGCGAAAGCACGAAGACTACAGCAATTTAAAAAGCTTCGAGGCGATGTTTTAAACTAATGTAAAGATTTATGGATGAAGCCATAATTTACAGTGTTTATAATTTACAAAGAATTAATATACGGTCTTAGATATTTAAAGAGAGTTACGAGAGGACAGATGAAGTAGAAGATCGAGAAGTATATCACCCAATAAGTCATGCGAATACTTTATTATCTGAATAACGAATACGTTATTTTTCTTTCACTTACCCTCAGAGAAGAAGACGGACTTTCTTGTGTACATGCAAGCCAGCGACATGATGTGAAGGTATGAGAGTCGAGCCTTATCCGCATCGGATATCGGCAGGAGCTCCTTCAGGTTCCGGATCTCAGCATTGATCTGGTCCCTGCGAGCCTTGGACGCTCCTTTCGTGGACCGGTACATCTCAGCCCGAGCAGCCGGTAAATCAAAGAGCCGGCTTCCGATCTTTTAAAGAGGCTGCCTGGATGCAGAGCGACTCACTTTTCTCCTTCTCCCCTATTCGCAATGAAGAGTAGAAAGTTTCGGTCCGTCGGATTTCGCGAATAGTTGTTATTTAGTCGGCGCTAACATCCTCGGACTATTCTCTCTTTTTCGTGAATATGTCGCTTTCCTGTCCCGGTTCCGCTGGCGAAACGCTCGTTTAATGCCGCTTTCCCCCGACGACAATGAGTCAAACCGCCGCTGCTAGATCCGATCTTGCCGTGGTATTTAGGTCTCGTTTCTGGTGGAGGGCTTCGCTCGTCCGCAACTTATATAGGCTGAGGCAGTGCTGGCAAAGGGGGGTCCCGGTGAGCTATCACTGACGTAAGGGAGGGGGGTAACAGACTCCTCACCAGTATAGGTAAAGCACATTTTCCCCCTCCCTACTCTATTCAACGTCACCCCCACTTTCTCCTCGCCGGTGACGTTGGGGAGCTCCGTCGACGCAAAAATCCCAATTTGGACAAAACCGAGGACAGGGCGGAGACTTTAGACGGAGTCACCGAGCCCCCGGTGTAGCCGGGAGGGGGGGGGGGGATCATTATCACAGCACCGGAGCTGCGCAGCATACAAACCAGACACCCACATCTCTCCGCATCTGTTTCGAAATCCATCCTGCATTGTCTCTATTGACAATCTATTTATACATTTAAATAGTCTTCGTGTAAGTGTTGTATTCCAGGATTAATGTCAACTTAAATATCTTTAATCGATATACCAAGGGAGCGTTTTACAGTTGCTTTTAATTCTTGTTATTTAGAATGAATGTTAACGTTTTCCTTCTGGTAAAATGCAGACGAGTTTTTTTTAAAGAGGATGGGCTCCGAATCTTTTAATGATGCTGGGATGGTTTCTCCCTCTGCGTTTTTGTAAAATGCATTAGTGGCAAGTGTATGCCCTCGTTATTCAGCCTGACCAGGCGTATGAACGTGACCAGTAAATCCGAGCTGCAACGCGTAATTCATAAGGGGCAGTTTTGTGAATGGAAGGGATTAGCTGTCGACTCCGATTAGTTTAGCGATTAAAACAAGAGTACAGAGAAAACATGTAATTAGTATTTCCCCACATATTTTTTAACCTAATACGTTTCGATAAAATTCTTCGCACTGTGCGATTTTCCCGAAATATCCACCACTTTAATCAGTCTTGAAGTGTCTTATAGTTGCGCGTATAGAATAACTCAGTTTTTTAAACGCGCTCTTTATTCGCGTTATAGAAATTAATACCGGTAAGTGTACGTGTAATTCAAGTTCATATAATTACAAATCTATGTGGAAGTGGATGAGGCATGGGATACAGTTAGCGATGACAAATTTCTGAATTTTCTTTTTTAAAAGGATCGAAGTGATATAGCGTGGAGGTATGCTGTTGATCGTTTTGTTTTATATATAAGATATTAAAATGAGATTAAGGAGAAACCCGGACAGAGGCGCACAGATTGTTGTGTTTCTGTTTTTGATATTGGCTCTCTGGTTACTTTAGTTTATGCTAATATTAATATTTTGTGACCTTTCCTTTCTTACTAATATGATTCAGAGGAGAGCATGACACAATTGTGCTGCTTATCTACGTAAGTTATTAAGGTAGCTACAGTGAGTTAATTATAATTTATAATCCAGGTTGCTTTTTTACGACAGGTTTCTTTAAGACTTGGATTATACAAGTTTGCGTAATTACGCACAGCTAGACTATTGACCAATTTCAGTATCAGCCTTGTCAAATTGCTATGATAAATGCGCGCATCTTTCTTTAGAAGGTCGTCATTAAGAAGACTTTATCGTGTTTCTATTTATCATATACATTTTATGCCAGCTAATAATAACTTAAAGTGAACCTGATTTTCGAAGCCTTTTCTGATCGAAACAAATTTGATGTGTATATTAACCACGTCGTGAATTAGTATCACTTAGCGAATTCAGAGGCTGAGTTCTGCTGAGGGCAGCGATCGCTGTCTGTTTAACAGGGTCTGAAATGTGCTCCCTCTCTCACACCTCATTCTCTTTCTTCGTATTTGCGTTTAAAAATAACCCGTAGCGTTAACGCTTAGTCGAATCCCGCAGTCTGTGAGACATCTTATGAGTGGTGTAGCCCAAACATCAATAGGATGAGTGCGCGAAAGCGAAATGTTCATTGTTTTGTGAGTCTACATATTACTTGACATATTAGGTTTATGATGACATATTATAGGACTGCCACCAGACTGGCAACACAGAGACCTAGTTGCACTCTTAAAGTCCAGACACAGTCGTGCAAGTTTTATTAAGTGAGTTTTAACACAATGTAGCCTAGCTGGTCCCCTACTTGAGACTAACTTGCAAAACCATTTGGGACTTCCGAAGGAGATGCAACTGGTAAAATAAACTTTCATTTCTTAATATAACGCTTATTATAATGCTTGACCTAATTACAGGTTTGGATTTAAAGGTCTTTGTGAATTTAGTGGGTCGATTACGACACGTAATCAGTGACTTTAATTCTGAATGCAGCTGTTTATACTAATAAAAATGCTTGGAACTTGGAAGCGTAGTGAGCGCGTGCGGTGGCGCGCCGTTCCCCGTCTGCTTCGTGTGCGCGCCGGCGCGTGCCGCGGTGAAACTGTCGCCCGGTGCCGGTGGGTGTGAGATGATGGCCGCTAGCAGGTGGGAGCTGCCGGCTCACGATGCTGACTCTTAGCCGTGTTTATACTGACATGTGGTCAGAAAAAAACAGCGAATTGAACTAAGGACGAAGTTGCCGATACTTAAAATCATGAAAAACAATTAAGGGCGCTAAATAAAGCACGAAATTGAGGTGGGATTTTAGGCAATTTCATGTCAATATCCACTGCCATATTTAAACTGTGACTCAGAAGCAGAAAAGACATAAAGAATAAATTATGAAAAATCGATATAATTAAATGTGACTGAAAAGCACATAGGCTAGATTATAATTAGTTCTCAGAAAACAGAAATAGTATACATTCCGCCTGAATTAAATAAATAACATTGTTGTTGGGACATGTTAATGCATACATTTTACGTCATGTTGATAATTTTATCCCATTAATAATTATAAAACTGTAATTCTTCTAAGAATTTTCTTACCAGACACGTGCACCCAAATACTACTGTATCTCCATTCTGGTTATTCAATCGACAAAACGTAATCAATAAACCACATCCCTTGTTTGGCAGGAGGGAAACAAGCTGCAATGATCAGTTCTGTATGTTTATCTTGCAGGAGACGTGAACAAAGGATATAGTTTTATGCAGTGTGTGTTGTTTATCTAAGTAACGTCGATTGGAGATGAAGCCGTATGAAATGTACGTCACTTCCCGCCGCGTGTTTAAGTGAACAGTGACGTGGAGCAATGTAAAGTGTCACCTTACACGTCACAGTTAAATGATACTTTTATCTAAAGCAGCCTGCCAGCTGTACGAATTTACTGAGTAGATGGGTTGTACACAGGTCAAATATCTCTCTAAAGAAAATCGGAGCAGTATATCTCCAGAGGTTCTGAACCAGCGGTACTCAGAATCACTGTTTATCGATTCTGGATGGAAAACTGGAGAAACTGTGTAGCCTTGAGGACCAATATCCCAGATGAGGTGAGAGGCTTCATACATTCCTAAACCGAAGTGTGCATTGACATTGTCAGGTCTTCGTGATCAGTGGGGTAGGTTGTTCTGCCGGCTGGATCAGATACCTATTCTTAAGTAGTAGTGGGTAGGATGAGCTGGGGTTTGAAGGGTAATAATTTACAAAATATTTCCAATTAATCCAGAACCTTCTGCCATGGAATATGAAGGGGTGTGGTGGAGGTGAGTTGAACTGTGAAGGCACATCATTAATGTTTATTTTCTCCAATGTTTAATGCCCTCTTTTTCCAGTGGTTAAGTGCTGTTGCCTCACACCTCTGGGTCCAGGGTTCGAGTCTCTGTGAGGGTTCCATGGGGGTGGAGCTTGTGGTGCTGTTGTGGGAGTTTCCTGCAACTACTCCAGTGTGCCCCCCCCCACGATCCAAAAACAGGCTTTGGCTCAGTTACCAGATTGGTAATTGGTGTGAGTGTGCCCTGGGATGGGTTGGGACGCCATCCTGGGTTGTCCTCTGTTACCTCCCATAGTCCTGAATAGGAAAAGTGGTTACAGAAAATGGATGGATGGATTTAATGCATGGGTGATAATGATAATGAAAAACATGCCAATGTAGTTCATTCACGTTGACATGTTCCTCAGTTCCTTGTCAGATAAGAAACATACCAGGAAGGAACAACATATGAAGTTAATGAGTCTGTGCGTTCCATTCCGGAGTATCATGCAAACATGTATTAATAGTCAGTAAACACGAAGTGACAGTTTTACAGTTCATGCACAACTTTGGATGAAGTCCACTGGACAGGCCCAATAAAATGTAGTAACGATGTGCACTTCTGAACAGGATCTTTCCTCACTGCACCAGTCATCACAAAAACGACTGAAGCATCTATTGGACGGCCTTCTAGTGAGATGCGGAAGATTGTTTGTGTCCTTGAAGAATATTTCAGGAGCAATGCAGACAGCTTCCACAAATGTTCCGCAAAAAGGGGTAGTGTGTGTGTGTGTGTGTGTGTGTGCCACAGACTTCTTCTATGCTTTTTTCCTTCAGTTTTAGCAAGGACTGCAAAATGACTGAAGTATATGAGCCACGTGTAACTCCAGGCTTGTGAGTAAACAATAACAACAAGATCTATAATCATATTCATTCATAATGCGAACAAACAATGTTTCAATAGCATATCATATTCTTAGCTGCAGTCCTTGTATAATCTACAAATGTTCCTTAGCCCTGTAGTATGTTTATTGTCCTTCATATAGGTCATGCTTTCAAGAGGAAAAATACTGTATATGTTTGTACTGCGTCAAACTCGACTGGCCTGCATGGAGTCAAGTTAACCATAAAACACTTCCTGGTACTACCTGGAGGTGTCCTATTACAGTATGTTTATTGTGCGTAATAGTGCCAGTCAATGCCCCACTTTTTAAAAAGAAAGGATCAAATGGCACGATAATATTAGATACGCGATTGATTTCTGATATCCGCCACCAGAGCGTAATAGTCTGTGGATTCTTTTTATGTGTTTTGGGGGTCATTTTCCATGCGGTCGTCTGGTGCGGGTGATGCGGCAGGGCCCGGTAGAGAGAGGAGATGCCCATGTTGTACTGGAGCAGGAAAAGCGGGCAGGTGCAGGGGACTGCAGAGAGACTCGGTCTCCATCGGGTTGAGGACGGGCGTGTGTTTTCATCTCTCCATCGACGCGCCTTTATTTTTACTCCGGCAAGAGGCCGAGTCTCCGGGCCCGCTTCTTTGAAAAGAATGTAGCGGTTCCGTTGCCTAGCAACCCCGGCCCCATCTCCGGCAGAGGAGCGAGAGGAGGAAACAGAGAAGAGAAGGGACAGGGAATGCAACACTGTGGGGAGTCGGATGCAGTGAAGGGGTGGAGGCAGGGCGTTCGGGTGAAGTTGTGGGGAGAACAGGCGCAGAAACTCTGCTGGAGAAAGTGTGAGATGGACAGAATGGGCGGAGAGAGATGCCACGCCCCATCTGCATCGCGTGGGGGGGGGGGGGGGGGCGCCATTGCCGATGCAGTGCTGTTGTAATGTTAGCAGAAATAAAAAGCTTATCCATTCTGTTAACTAGATGGCGACTGGTCGTCTAGTCGTTCGCTGTCGCGTGTTCGTGTATTAGGCTTCCGGAGACACGTGGCGACAGCCCAGCCAGGAGGGTCGGGGGGGGGGGCATCGGCACTTTCTGAAGGGCCCGGTGTTGACGGCGTCGACACGTGCCGACACGCGTGGACCCATATATGGAAGCTCACTAAGACGTGGGTCACCATGTGACTCTGGGCAAACTAGCGGTGCGAGTCGCCACCCCCCCCACCCCCTGCCCGTGACTATGTGACTACTTTGTGTTGTGCCCCGCCCCCCCCAGCCTGTAGCCCCGTGCTGTTATCCATTAATTTACCCATCTTTCCCTTCCAGATTCATGGTATTTTTAGAAGCGGAGCAAACAGCTGCAGCCTTGCTGCTATTGGTGTCCTCACCCTCCACGTGTCTCCCCCCCCCGGCTCATTCGCCGTCGCCCCGTCGGTCGGACCCGGCCGGAGCATCCCAGGGCCCAAATGCAGCAAGAGGGACCTGGAGGACCTCAGATGGAGGAAGGGACCGGAAACTGTCTTTCCACGGATTTCAGCTGTAAGATCTGTGATTCGGATAAACAGCCTCAAGCCTCAAATTGGTCACACCCTTTACATGGAATTCGAAGCCAGCGCCATTAAGTAAATCCAGATTCTGCGCTTGTGATCGGAAGGTTGTTGGATCAAATCCCGGGGCTGGCAGACTGATGCCACTGTTGAATGCTTGAGCAAGGGCCTCAACCCCCCGCCCAGGCTGACTCTGTACTATGACCCCCATCCTTGCTTCCTCTTGTCTGTGTGTCTCATGTAGAACAATCCGGAATAAGACAAATAGCCTCTCTATTAATGAAAATATTTTAATATAAAGTTGCATTTATATCAGTTAATAATAATATGTATTTTATTGTAATCTGTTTTATAAATATTTGTGGATTTCCATGAAGAAGGCTGATTGTCAGACATATTAACTATAAAGTATTAAAAGTGGTTAAAGAAAATTTACATTCCTGTGTGTTCAGCCCTCTCAGGTCCGGTCAAACGTTAGGCCCTGGGAAGAGCGTTTCCGATCCAGCACCGAATGCAAACTGGTTCCACTACTTGCCTTATCTTAGTCCTCACTCTCCTTCAGCAAGCTGGTACTGATGAATTGTTGCTATGGTGATGCGATGTCGTAGAGTTTGGTGACATCACAACGGCCTTGGAGGACAATATTTTGAGAAAAAAAAAAAACTTGGTACAGCTGCATCTCTTTCTATGGCTCTACTTTTAAAACATGGTTCAAGGGCCACATAAATTGCATCAGGCTGCCATTTATCAACTTTCGCAAGTTTTTCAAGGTTAGAATACTGCTTTATTGACACCTCTGCCATAAGTTCTCCGGTTCTATCACAAAAGTTAAAAATGCAAGTCAGTCCTCATGCCACAGAATGGCAACCTCACAAATGATGAATTGCTCTGCTGACAGTAGAAAGCAAATGCAGATCTTTCTTCTTTTGAAAAACTCTCAGACCGAATGCTGACATTTTTTCAAGCTAGTTTCATGACGGTATAGCAACTAATGAAGCAATGCAAAGCAAATGACCAATAAGAAGGGCCATTTCCGACATAAAAGCATGTAGGAAGTCCAGTTATCATAAGGAGGAGTTTTAGTATCAGTGGTGCCAACATGACCTTCTGTTTGATGAAAATAGCCATGAACATTGAGTGAGGGAGAGGGTAATTAAAACAGAGAGGGTCATAAAAACTTTAAAAATATATATTTATTATATTCTTCTAGCAATGTCGTGATTAAACATAATAATGGTCTTTGAACAGCACCTGAGTTGGTGGTGTTTGCTGGTTTCTGGCTCTGTAGGTTAGAAAGTATGTCAGATGGTCAGAAGGTTGCTGGTTCAAATCCCCCAGACAGTTGTATGACTATGGACCAATTGGGGGTTAAAGACCTGAATCAAGAATCTGAAGGAGCAGTCATGCAACTGTCTGGAGGATTTGAACCAGCAACCTTCCAACCCCAAATGGTCTTTTGTCTGTCACTGTGAATTGGTGCTCTTTAAAACTGAATGACATATTTTGCAGAAGGCAAGTTCACTGTCCCTGTGAGTTCTCTGCCTCTCTGTCATGTTCTGTTCTATTCTGTTCTGTCCGGCTGTTTACTTCATGCAGACATCAGAGGTGGAGGTTTTGGATCCAGAGAGTACAGAGAGTACAAATCCGGACTAAGGTTTTGTTCCACCTCTGGTATGTAGACGAGGCACATAATGCATGATCTGGCGAGACACTGATTTCAGTTTTAATCCAGCGGATCCACATTCATGTGTTACAGGTAAGCCCCACCGATGGCCCCATAACCCAGACACATGTGACCTACAGCAGCTACAGTACGCCAGATGCATTGTGGGATTTGGATTCAGCAGTGGTCCCAGGCCTATTCCACGAACACAATAGCCGGTCTTCCTGCTGTTAACCATGGCTTCCTCCCTCACCTCTGCAGATGCGTCGTGCACAAGCCGGCCGGTCACACAATATTTCCGTGTCTTGCGACGCACGTGTGTAATTCTCCCTCGGGTGGGTGTGGCTGTATGGGCGACACTGGTAAATCCTTAGATGGGAGAATAGCATCAGGCTGGGCTTGTTATGTCAATGAGGAAAGAAATAAGAAAAAAAATGAAAGGGGAGGAGTCAGTGAGAGATGCATCCCACCCCCCCAGATATCCTTAAGGTATGTGGCACAGTAGGTTTGGATCTTGTTTGTGTGACCTGAAGGTCACTGGTTCAGATCTCTGGGCCAGCAGAATAATTTCACTATTGACCCCTTCAGCAAGGCCTTCAACCTCCAATTACTCCTGGGACCATCTGACTTTACGTTCTCAATCGTACATCACCTTGGATTAAAGCATCTGTTAAACTGAAAATGCAGGAATATTATTGTTTTCCTTCTCGCATCCTGATATTTTTTTTACTTTTAACGTTCTTGTTTTCTCCTTGCACTGCCAGCCTTCCTCTGTTGCAGTATATTGCCGCTGTCAGGCACCAAAGTAATGGGCTGTAATAATAATGATAATAATTATAATAACATCCCAAGATGGCGGTAACATGGACAATAACAATAAGCAGGAAGTGTGAGTCAGCCTCCGTGCGGTGAAAAGATGGTTCAGAAGAAAGGAAGAAAAGATGATGGAGTGAGGTTGCGGAGAAGGCGTTCGGCCGATTTTACCTCAGCATCCGCCCGTTCGTGACAGGGTCAGACAAAACAGGCGGAGGGGTGCCGCAAAGGGTGGGGGGCGGCAGGTTTTAAACAAATAAATTGCATTTTTTAAACAATAGACGAAAGCACTAAATAAAACTCAGCAAATAAGAAGCAAGGATTCGTCATGCTTTGAGGATGTTTCCTGCATCCACCCAGCTGACCTGGCACGGGAATCTAAAAACGGCCAATAAGGGGCCAGATGGGCCTCATTAACTGAAGGGTCTGTGTCTGTGATGCTGGCATTCCGTTTCCATAGAAATGCTAATGAACCACCATCCTCAGGCTCCCATTGGCTCGCGGCTTTCAGGGCTGCAGCACTGGTCACTTGTCGGTGGGTCACGACTGGAAAGGCTCAGTGTCCCTTTCATCTTCCGAAATGCTGTCATTCTAATACGCTGTGTTTTCCTTTACCGTTTCAGGCCTAATATGTTAACAAGGATGCCACCAGGCAGTCCCAATGACCGTTTGGCTGTTGGCTCTGTGGCACAATGGATAGTGCGTTGGACTTCTAGTTGTGTCGCTGTAAGAAGTGATTCAAAGGTTGTGGGTTCGAGTCCCGCCAGAGTCAAAATTTTGGCGGAAGGGTGGCTCAACTGGTTAAGCCTCTATGCCTATGATCAGAAGGTCGCCGGATGCTTGTGGGACTTTCACTTGCACAAAAAGGTTCTGAGGGCAGAATGAAAAATGATTAGTTTAAAAAGATAACCAATCAGATGGTACAGGACGTGGGACCAAGACCTCCGATTGGCTCGTCCCGCCTCACCTAGTTTAACCCTGGCCATTCCTCTCTCCCCAGGCCCCCTGTGCCACTGCTCCCCCAGGAGTTCAACATTGACCTTGAGTGAGGCCCTTAACCCCCAAAATGTTCCAGGGGCACCAGGTAAATGGCCTGACCTGCGCTTGGACCCCATGACGACAGCAGCATAATGGAAAGTTGAGTGCACTGCGTAGCATCCACATAATAATGCAACAAAAGAAGTTTTGTCCAGCTGCCATGAGACAAAAAGGAAAAAAATGACAGGCAACTAATTTAATTATATGACTAAACATCCCTTTTACTCATTTAAGTGGAAATGAGGAGTTGTTGAAAAACTATTTTTTGTGCTGGAGTGAATCCTGTGTGTGTTGTGGCAACAGTATTTGCCTCTTTCGTGGGCCTCGAACCTACAACCACCCGGGCACAAGTCCATCTGCACCCTAAACTCTTACTTTATCTCTGCCTTTTCCCGCTCAGTCACCAAACTACGGAGCACCTTCTAAAAACAACCACTTCACGTCTGTTTCGATCTGTTTGCACTGCTGCCCGGATGCCATTTTCGCAAGCACCCTCTCTTCCGGAATGATACTTGGGCTGACCTTAAAGCTGCTGGCTAATGTTAGCTAAACAAACATACTGTGCTGAATTTGTACGTGACTCCAGGTAACTGAACCACGTCTGTTTGATCTGAGCGCCCTGTACCGCCCGCGTCGTCCTGTTGGTGGCGCCACCCTAAAGGCGTTTCTGTAATAAGTATGTCACCTTGTCTCATAATGAGAGTGTTTTTGTTTTAATTGTAAATGCACTGCATGTGCATCTATCCTTGAACACATTTGCACAATTATTCTCCAGAGACCATAGCAATTTGCAAAGGAACACTCTTTAATCATATTTCTACTTTAATTATATTTCTATTGGAAAGGGCTTTAGAGCAAAGACACCGGTGAAATTTGCACTCTTTCATTCTCTGTTTTCATCTCACGTCACATGCCTCAGTCTCACAATTGGGTCTATGGTGAACTTCTCTTTCTTGAAATCTTCCTTTGTTGGGGGGTATGCATTCTCTCAGCACAAGCTCTGTGCGTTCTGTCCACCCACGCGTCAACAGCAACATTGCCGCGGTAGCCTAGTAACCACATTTACGCACTCAGGGAGGGAGAGAGAGAGTGCGAGATGGGGAGGGAGAGCGTGCTTCTGAGTAACATAAGAATAAAGACGGAGGTGAAGAATATTAGTGCCATTCATTTGCATTACAGGAGGGAGTCTGAAATGGAGAGAATCATTTCAGGCCTGAAATCTTATTATTCCAGCCAGCCCCCACCCCCTGCAGAACTAGGCCAGTGTGGGGTCTGTCATGAGTAGATCTGTATCTTCAATGGAGTATGCATACCTTATTTGTACTACTGTAATAATGTAAGCAGTTTACATAACCATAGATGTGTGTTATGGAATGACGTGGTGTAGAGGATTATGGGATACCAGAAACAGGAACGCTACCCGTGTGAAGGATGTGGCCTCCCAGCTTTAGAGATTCTCATGGATTCTTTAGAGATTCTTGAGATCCTTCAGTCAGTCTTATGAAGCAAGTTTCTGGGGCTGTCCCCAGATCTGTAAGACTTCTTTTGAAGCCATTATTTCATCTTGATTGGCCGACGAGGAGCGACTCTCCGCATCCGGCAGCGAGGCAGGCGTCAGGTCTGGTCTCCTCCATGGATTCCTGCCCCGGAGCAGCCGCATGCAGCGCCTGTCCCATGCCGCGGAACCGCGCGCTGGTTAGTGGAGCGACGAGACCTTCCCGCTAGCAGCTTATGACTCACCGTCTCCTGACCTCCAGGTGGAGCCGCTCATCTCTCCCTCCATTGGAGGAACGGCTCTGCTCTCCTTCCCGCCAAGAGTGGTCCCCAGCGATGGAGTCCGGAGAACGGAGCGGTTCAGGTTGGGTCTAAAACCGGGTCACAGGAGTGCCTGGGGAACAGGCATGAACTGTATACTTCATTTTCCCTCAACTGCTTTCAAGATGATGGTCATTGAACTCACACAGAAAATGCTTTTAGAGGCAACATTCATAATATGTCAAGAATGTGGCGAGTAACGTAGAGTTTTTGTTTGATTCCGTTTCGTATTTGGTGCCTTACTGGCCACCCGCCGGTGTTGTAGCACAGTCTTGTGCTCTGATGACCTGGACAAAGTGACTGGAAGTTGGATGGATGGATGGATGGATGGATTCTTTTTTCTTTTAATTGTATCATGCACGCATGGCAATAAACTACCTTTATCCTTGAACCCTGCGGTGGAGAAGCCAAAGCAAGGACTGTATAGGAGATATTAGTTGTTATCGAAATGTACTCAGCATCAACATGAATATTAGCCATGAATTACAACTTAATATTACCTAAAATAAATTAAACAAAGTTGGAAGATGGAGAGCTAGAGGCGGGGGGGGGGTATGTTTGTTAGAACACTGGTAGACAGCAAATCAGTCCCACCCACTGCCCCCAAAACACACAAGGCCCACCCCCCATACCCAAATCTACGCCCTTGTCGGTGCCTGACCAATCCATTTCTAAGAAGGCATAGTTCATTCAGATTCATCGCTGGATTATATTATAATTAGTACTGACAGCTCTAATTTTGTGAACAAATGTGTAGTGATCCATTTTCTACAAAAAAAAAATTATACAGACAAATGGAGGAAATAGTGAAAACATTAACGCATGTTAGTTTGCTGCTATCCTTGTTGTCTGAATATTTCATTTTCAAAACCTATTCAAACAAAGGTGATCTGGTATCTCTGAGTGGCCTGTGTGCATGTGAGGTGTAGATATGTGTCTGGTGATGGACTGGCATCCCATCCAGGGTGTACCCCTGCTTACTGCCCTGTGTTGGCTTAGATATGCTCTGACTGAATACCAGGGGTGGCCAATCTTATCCAGAAAGGACCACAGTATTTGCAGGTCATTGCTGCAACTGCCTAATTAGTTTACTAATTAAAGCATTGATTGCCTGAAGAGTTTTCACCTCTGAGTTTGAACAGCTGACCTAAAGGTTATCCCAAAACCCCCACACACACACTGGCCCTTTGCCGATAAGATTGGCAAAGGTGGATAAATTAATTATTATATGTTGACTGCTTAACTGCCTCTAATAACTTCTGCTTAATTTTAGCATGAGCTCATCAAGTGGTTTGTTCCTGTCCAACTTTCCTTTCACTGGACGCGCAATATAGTAAATCGCGGAGGTAATAATACACTTCATCCAAAAATAGCGCACCAACAACACAGTGCGCGTCCCCGTTTGAGCGCCTCTTTCATCCCCACCTTCGTGTGTTCCGGCCCTGATGAGTCCGCGCGTTCACGCCCTCATTCATTCACGCGCTCATTCCGCTACACCTCCCGCCCGCTGCGCTGTAATGTCCGGAGAGGGAGGGGGCGGACCGGGCCAGCACTCCAGCTGGGCACGAGCTTCTCGGGCAGGATGTACGAAAATACCCGTGCCCACGGTTATAAACATAATGGTAAATTTAGACCCGAAAGGGTGAAAATAAAAATAAATTAATTAAAGACGCGGCTATTAGGTGTGTAATTGGTCAGGGGCGGCCGTCCGGTGCGTGGAAGGTACAGGTGCATGTAAATCAGTTTGTTTAGGGCGGGGGGAGGGGTCTTCGCTTGTGGAGCTGTTTTTCAAACCTCCACCAGAATCCGATGCAAGATATGTATCAAAATCGTCTCAAGAGACATAAAATTTAGGGCGTTGCAAAATACAGTAGTCTTGTTTACCCGTTAATTGTGTTAGATAATTAATTACTGTATCTCAAAGAAGTGCTTGATCTTCTGAAGGAGTTGCCCCATTCCTATCCATACCTACACCTATGCACCAACCCTACCTTACCCGTCCTCACCGCCCCCAACGCGTGCCATCAGATCGGCGCCCCCTCAACTGGAAAGTACGAGCACAGCACTTTCACCCCGCCCACTCCTCTCTCCCCATGCCCGCTGTGCCACTGCAGTGAGGTCATTCCCTGTCCAGCCGCCAACGGGAAATGCCCGGCGCTCCGACAGCATCTTCTGAGCAGCACAAACAGCCACCGTTACTGTCAATAAGGAAGGGACCTTTGCCGATGTGTGTCTCGCTATCATGGGCCAAGATCGGGAGCGGCTGGCTGACGTCACGCCCGCCCCTCCGAGCGGAAAGGCAGGGAGAGCCTTCCAGAAAAAGTTGGTTTTAGGCAGGTTTTCACACAGCTTAGCTGGTGTGAATGAATCACCTGATAAAGTAATAGATATAGAAAGACAGAATAAAATCAGTAGCTGTATTACAGAAGTATCCATCCAACCATCCATCCATCATCAATCCCTCCATTCATCCATCCGGCCATCAATCCCTATATCCCTCAACCACCCATCCATCCATCTATCCATCCATCCATCCATCATCCATCCAGCCAGCCATCAATGCAGGGGTCTCCAACTCCGGTCCTGGGGAGCTACTGTCCAGTAGGTTTTCTGTCCCACTTGGCTTCTGATGAGTCACACCTGTTCCTGGTATTTACCTGAGAATTAGTGTGGCTCATCAGAAGGCGGGTATGATAGAAAACCTGCTGGACGGTAGCTCTCCAGGACCGGAGTTGGAGAGCCCTGCATCAATCTTTATATCCATTCATCATCCATTCTTCCACCAATCCCTCCACCCCCCCCCCCACCCATCCAGCCAGCCAACCATCAATCGCTCCATCCATTCATCATCCATCCATCCATCCCTTCTCCATAATTCCTGATCCCGGATTGCCTACCCCAGGCACGATCAGAGTCCAAAAGAATGCTAATGAGAATTCAATCAATTAATGGGCTTTTTTATAACCATGTGACCGGTCTGTGCCAATCATGTGTAGGTCTACTGATTTGATTTAGAAATAGCAGCTGTACTGTACCAATAGCTGCAGCAGCAGGTCTGCTAATGAGTGCTGGAGACCAGTTCAGCTGTCAGAAAACCTGTTTGAAGCCAATAGAAAACTTATGAAACTTGTGAAAAAGTCGCCTGGGGAAAGAGATGGAACTCACCGACGGAGGCCGATTAACGAACAGGAAGCAGTCTGGCAGTGCCGGTGGTATTAAAACCCAACGTCTGTACATGTGATGTAACCTTCTTTGGAGTAGAGCCTCTGGAGGGACTGGGATGGAGACTGGGATTGCCAGAGGACAGTGATATACCTTAAGACATCAAGACCAGTGGGAAAAGTAGGGGGACGTGGGGGGGCTGACTGCAGCTAACACAGGATCGGCGTTATTTATAAGATGTTGACCAGTGGGTGGCGATAGTGAGCTGTCCTCGAGTCTCTTTTTAAAGTTTCATATGGTCATTTTTCATTTAGCCACCTTGAATATAAATATATCAATGTGTAAGAATTTGTGAGATGAGTCCGTCTTCCATAAGCACTTATTAGCCTGGAGACTATAGCAGGAAAAGATAGAACGCTAGCCAATCCATTCTTTGCATTGGTTATATCTTACATCCTTTTCAAGATAAGTACAATACGACATGGCTTTGCCCGACAGGCGATGATAATAGTGGCCATAGTTCCACCCGTCCAGGGAAGACAGCCACTGGGTTCAGTAGTTAATTGGGTTAGAAAACCAGCCGCTAAATCTCTCCGCTGAGCTATTTTTAGCGTGGCGTTAAACTCGAACCCAGTGTGGGCCTGCACCCCAGTGGACATTCGGTGGTACTGCAAGGCAGACTGCCTCCATGCTGGTTATGTAAAACACCATAGTGAATGACTCATCAGGCATATACGCTGCCCCAC
>JAODJW010000063.1:418960-435738 GCA_026777045.1 Hyperopisus bebe
AATTTAACAAAGTACTGTTTTCAGTTTGATTTTAATTTAACATACCATCCCAACTTTTTCTGATTTGGGGTTGTAATAACAGAGACAGCGAGAGAGGTAACTGCTGTACAGACACCGATTCCAAACCGATTAGCATGTTTTTAGCAACATTGAAGGAACACTCGACCACTTCTACTCCTTGCTTATTCTTTCGAGAGAATTGTTTTTTAAATCAATTTATCCAACCTTGGTGACAATGTACTCGGTAAAATGATGTAGTGGTGCACTCTTACTTAATGTATTAATTAACCAGAAACTAAGTGTTAGTTACATACTGATCCCACGTTCGTTCATCATTTATCAACCATGATGGTTCATCTATTTCATACCATTACTATTGATTTATACTTCAGTAGTATCTGAGTTATTAAGTTACTTGTGCCCCCTCAAGTAAAGTGTTTCCCTGTCTCCCAGCGTCTTCAAGCATATATGCCGCTTGACACCAACTAGTCAGTGGTCACCCAGTCTGTAAATCCAGCGCAGTGTGTCTCTGCAGATATTCGTATAGTTCAGGGCAAAACTCATGCACCATCAAATCACACTTCCTGGAGGAAAATCAGGAGCACGTGCAGGACATGCATAAAGAAAAAAATGGTAAAAAATTGTACCTTTGCTTGTAACTGGGCCTGTATCCTCAAGGGTCTGCTAATTGTACCCTGAGGTGTAGGGAACATTTTGAAGGTACAGAATTGGACTCTGGGGAACATTTCTGTACTATTGATGGTACATTAATGCTGTTTGTACCTTTGGATGTTCTTCAGAGTCCAATTCTGTACCTTAAAAGGAACAAGGGTATAGCCCCAGTGACATGCAAAGGTACAAAATTTTACCCTTATTTCTGAGAGTGTATAAACAAGACAGACCCTGCAAGTGGTGAATAAAATAGTGATTCACAAACCACTTTGTGAGAATGTTTATTTCCAGGTGACAACACAAATACAGGTTTTAGACTGAAAATAAAAACACAAAGTGACGTAAATATGTTTCAAATATATGAGAGGTAATGGCAAGAAAGACAAAAAATACTAAGGGGATGTTAAAAAATGGCAAGAATACAGGCAAAAATAAAGTCAAAAATCTGTGATCTTGGGTAAGAAATGTATGCAATAGTTATAAATCCTGAGAAACGACTAATAAATCAATGTGTTTTTTAAACAGTACATCTAAATGTTTTCTCTCTTTACATTTAGCCTCTTTGGTTTTGTCCTCTTCCCAAAATCTTCATTACTGCAGTAGTAGCTTGTCGTGTAAGGAGTAGGCTTAATGTGTGTCTCATTTTGAAGATATTATCACAGCTATTGAAGATATCATTATGCTTTATACACTGTAGTCTCATTCATAAGTCCACCAGTACACTTAAAATTGTGTCATTTTTTCCTGCAGTTTGTAGAAACCTTCGTGAGTCTTTTGACCCCCCGGTGTTTGGCGTTTACCCCGCCCCCCAACACCACCCACCATGACAATGCCCCTTGTCTCATTGATTACCCCAAACAAACCCACGCCCTGCTCGCATACACACGCCTAGAAACTGAAACGCCAGAAACAATATCCAACCATTCACGAGTCACAACGGTGCAGATAACAGACAACAACAAAACGCGACGATATGGGTCGGCCATTTTAAAGATGCTGATATATCACGTGGATAAATTATTCAGGAGGGTAGATGTTTGGCACGAGGCAGGAATGATATGGGAAAGTGACGTGACAATTACACAAAAAAAACGTGATTGCGAGAAAAAATCTGCATGGATGCTGTAAGGAGTTATGTAGAGCTATGATGTGTAGAGCTTATTAAATGGTAAGCATGACAGGTAATCACTTTATCAGATATCACAATAAGAAGTAAACTTTATATAAAAAGAAAACATTATTCATGTATCTTTCACATTTTCAACCTCGGATGCATTTATTTTCTGCTCTTAATTGCGCCAGTAAAGTCTGATCCATTAGGCTACGCTGCAAAAAATATCAAAGTTTGCCCAACGTTTTCAAAATATATATATTTTGTTAATTGCAAAATTCAACCAATTACGCAAGGATAAAGTATACTAGGCCTATTAAAACCTTCAACACGAAAATATTTCCTATTTAATCCTATTCAATATATTCCTATTTAAGTTAAAAGTATTCCATTCTTATTAAATTTAGTGGCCAGGATTTAAAAGCTCCTAGAAATTAAGGGTTCCCAGAATTAAGCATCGGCTGACGGTGGAGACGCCAAAGCTTTTACCTGCCAACCTAAGTCGTTCCCTTTGACGACTGATTATATCGTCTATCGTGACTATGTTAGTCTCTAAACGCCGTCACCAGCTCCCTCTCCTCGTTTCCAGTAAACTACCCAGAAAAAAACCGGTCGGACAGGTAGAGCGGCAGCAGCCGCCTTGGTCAGGTTGTCACCGTTATTTCCACACGCATGCGCCATGTTACACTCTTTCTTACCCGAAGGTGCCGTCGTCTTGCTGGGCTTTAATACCTGTTAGAATGGCGATTTAACTAACGGGATTTCTGCGTTTCAGGTAAACCAAAGACCGCAAATGTGAGGCGGCACAGGAAGGCGGTTTTAAGTTCCTAGCTGAGACAAGTTTGTTTAACCGAGTAAATGGTAGAGAGAGAGAGAGAGAAAGAGAAGGATCAGAGAAAGAAGAGAGGAAAACCTTAGAACTTCGCTGATGAATGAAAAAGGGGGGAGGAGTGTATGAACTAAAGTAACCTAACCTGTGCCGTTTTATTGTACAAAGGAGTTGCGCGCCTCACCTATAAAAGCTGAAAGTAGTTGCTGCGTGTTTTTTCTTTTGCCGATTGCAGTTTTCCTGTTCTGGAAAGTTGGAAAGAAGGAGAGAGGAGAAGTTAGGTTAGCGTAGCGGGAGATTGAAGGATGCCCCGGGCCTTTATGGTGAAGAAGGTGAGCGTTTCACCTGGAAAGCGGAACTGGAGCCAGCTGCCGGACCACGAACGGGGAGAGATCTACGTGCCGGGTGAGATGTGCAAATAAATGCGTCAGATGTTAGCAAAAGTGCGGTAGCAAAAGTTACATAATAATTTGTGGAAAATGAGAGAAGGAATAATGTTTTATTCTGTAGCTAGTTGAAAGACTCGTGTCTTTTATTTTGAAATAAATTCTTGGTAAGAAAAAAAAAAGAGCCTAGATAAATCAGATAACGGTGTATACAAAGGGTGCAAATCGCTTTGTGTTGACACTAGGAAAGGTTACCGCTACAGACGACCCTGAAGCGGATTGAGACCGTAGTTAGTTGCTTAAAACGCAAGAAAATACTCGGGTAACTTATTTACAACTAATGTTGAAAAAAACGTTTTACTTATCTATCCATCTTTAGTTATGAGAAAAGTGGGAAATGTAATAAATGGTCTGTTTTTAACAAGGTTAGTTGTAACATGACCTGAGTATTTAGAGAATTTAGTAAACTCGTTTAGTAGACTCGTTTTAAAAGATTTTGGCGTTTTGGATCCAGTTCAGTGGATCTTGGCTTTAGTAACGGCTTCTTCAGACCTTTTGGGGAAAATGCCACCTGCACTGTCTTTTGGTTTTGATTTTGAGGGCTAGTTAGGCTTCTTGTGGGAGGTAATTTTCACAGCTGAAGTATGAGACGCGACCTACAGGTCTGATTCATTCTGTGATGAAAGTCTGCGCTGGTTACTTGACGGGTTAATATTTACTGTGCCGAAGGAAATAACGGATCGCTAGCGGTGAGCTCTGACCCAGTTATCCTGCCCTATTCTTCGGTGTCAGTGATTCTGCAGCGCACTCCTTAAGTATAATAATGCTTCACTTAAGTATTGCGTAATTAGGATACAGTTCTTTCCTTAGAACTGGAGTTGTGTCCATTATCCTTTATTTAAGTTTGTAGATGTGAAACGTTTTCTTCTGAATCAGGTCCTGTGTGTGAACAGTGTTAACCATTTACCCATCGCATGATTATCTCGGCAACCCCGGATGGAAACCAGGAAAACGAATTATCAGTTTCACGACGCCAGAATTGTTTTGCATAGGCCTACATATTTAAATTTCACGCTTCACACCAAATTTAAATAAACACTATTATTAAGATGTTGGCTTTGTAACGTACAGGCCTATAAGTAATACGACCATTAACAATCAAACCGCGTTGTGATGAAGTAAGCAGATGATTTCAGTTATGGCAGATTGAAAGCAGGTTTGAGAGCACATTGTGATAGTATTTGTAGTCTTGGAGATAGTAAACAAGATGAGTCTCTTCTGTTAGACCGTTATTTGCAAACTTGTCTGCAATTTAATCTGGTATTTAACAAAGCTGGTTATTGTTTCGCTGCACGAGAATAAATGGCGTGCAGGAGAATTGCTTTTGGAACCTTAGCAATAACTCCGTTTCGGTACATGCGATCTTATTTTAACCTTCCCCTTAAAATATTCATTAGTCAAGCAGTACAAACAATCATTGGCACAGGCTTTAGATTTGCAGAACAGCGGACTGCGGTGAATGGATAACGTTGGATTATTTTGAACAAATATTTGTACATATTGTAACATTTACGAGGTGGGCACACCCGGATAAGTACACACAAACGGTTTCTGTTGGCATAAATGGTTCTTCTTTCCGTGTTTAGTGTTCATTTGGTTTGCTTGCTCGTACTTCTGATGGTGGCAAATAGGTCCATAGGTTCCTATACTGCAGTCCAGTGAAGTCTAGGAACATTTCACCACGTTGTACTTGCACTTGTGACGTCAGCTGCAACACTCAGACAGACACCACAAGAGGGAGACCGTGATGCAGTCTGTTTATGTTAATTCTGCTTAAACCAGGTAGATGTCGGCTGCATTTAAAATGGGGAATATATATATATATAATATGGCTTTGTGATAAATATTCCAATTTGACTCTATTGACCAGCCGTTAAGATAATCTTATGTAACTGCTTCAATAATAATAATGCTGTACAGAGATTATTGGTCTTTCTGGGTAGCAGAATTTCTGGAGACCAGTAATGGTGTACTGAACCGTTTCTGTTCCTCCTTTGCCTTTCACCTCAAGGTCTGCCCCATGGCATCGAGCAATCTGAGGCCAGTCCGGCAGAGTCGACGTGGCGTGAGAGTCACGACAAGCACACACAGATACGCGAATGCGACCTGCGCCTGCAGGCAGCCGAGTTACCCGCATGCAGCGCCCTCGGTCAGCGAGCTCCGGGGCTGGAGGATGGCACTGGCAGCCAAGAAGTCTTCCTGCGTACCAAGATCAAGGTGAGAGACTGCAAATTATTTGTGTGGGAGAAACGGCACCCTCTAGGGGCTGGTGGGTGCGGTAGAAGTTGTGTGGAAAGAAATGCAGCATATTTTGTGTGTGTGTGTGTGTGTGTGTGTGAGTGAAGGAAGATCAAGTGACATACATGAGCATGAATCACTCCCTTTAACATGAAAGGGCTACCAAGAAAACACTTTTGCCTTCTGTCTATCTCTGACTGGGTCTCCTTCCTACCTTTGAACAGGTAACAACGGGCAAGCTGCCCGTCACAGAGACGCCGTCTCCCTCCCCGGCCGCCTTGGCTCCATCTCCAGCCGGGACGCCTACGCTCGTCTGTCAGGTGTGCCACAAGGGCTTCCAGCAACAGCGCATGCTGAAGCGGCACCTCAAATGCCACAGCGACATCAAGCGGCACCTGTGCAGTTACTGCGGCAAGGGTTTCAATGACACCTTTGACCTGAAGAGGCACATCCGCACGCATACCGGTGAGCGTTTTACCGTCACGTTCCAGAACACGTATCTTTCATGCCCGCCTTCCCACACACAAAGGTATTCCTCTCCAACATCTGCTCGTACACTGATTCGGCACACACCTCCCTTCATGTTCTCAGAGTCGCACAAATCGCTGGGTGATGCTGGACGTAAACTAGTGAAGCGGTCAGGGTGTCAACAGAGTACTGACATTTTAATTACCTGTTACCTATACCTGTCTTTACCTAGTTTGACCTACACTGTACTGCAGGCCTGTAACCTGAAATAGATTTCATGGTGGGGGGGGGGGTGTGAAATTATGTCAAACCCATAATTTCACTACACGCACACAAACCGGCTATGCAGTTACATTCCGGGCAAAAAGTACTTTTCTGTTTGCACTTAAGCTACCTGAATTACATGTTAAATTTTATTTATTATTCTTACTAATAATAATCATTTATTGATTGTATAAATATTGGTGAGAATATGATTCTGCGCCGATTATTCTTAAGGGACATGACAGTATTCACTTTCCACGCTTCTTGCTCCCTCGCTTAGCAGCCTGGATGTTCTCCCTCTCCTCCTGTCGATGCTCTCCTTGCCCCCCTACTCCTCCTCCCTGGAGTCTGCGCCACTGAGCTGCCCCCCCCACCCCCCTCCCTCCCCAGGCGTGAGGCCCTACAAATGCAGCCAGTGTGAGAAGGGCTTCACCCAACGCTGCTCGCTGGAATCCCACATGAAGAAGATCCATGGGGTGGCGCAACCATATGCTTACAAGGAGCGCCGTAGCAAGCTGTATGTCTGCGAGGAATGCGGCCATACCGCCAACGCGCGGGAGGCTCTGCGGCGCCACCTGGAAACCATGCACTCTAGCGCCGCCCTACTGGCAAAACCAGCCGCCCCTGCAGTTTCTGGTAGGGACGATGAGGAGGAGAGGGGTCTTTCTTGGCTCCCTGAACCCCATAAATGGCCATGCTAAGGTCCAGAAGGAACGAGAGGGTTAAATGAAGAAGAAATGACAATATGGTGACATGTCAGGCTGTTACTGAAGAAACCCAGGGAAGAGAAGCGTTTGGCAATGTGCCGAAACATACCTGTGACAATGTGAACTCAGTGTGACACTTGTTAGGCATGAAACGGTAAGGACTGTAGATATGCTAAGAAAGATCTGGAAGCTCAGAAATGTCTACGTCATAAAATCCCTCAAAGTGCCCTCGATACTCTATTACAGTTTGGTTCTGCTGAGTTGTTATTGCAGCACAAATGCAGCTTCCCTTGGGAGCACTGGGCCTGCTCTGGCCTGCCTGCACTGGTGCATCCTGTTAACTGGCCCCTGACCAATATTTGGTCACTATAAGAACACCTATGTGATTCCGTTACCCTGTAGCCTGGATCTATCTGAAGTGAGGGATTAGATGCCGTGGAAACGTTAGACCAGCATACCATTTGCTTAGGACAAGGAGGGAATCGCTGGATGGCTGAAATCCAAGGTCACGTGTCTCATAACAAGCATGTGTCCCAACTGATTAATAAAACCCATTAACGGCGACGGCAAGGATTCTGGCTATTTTAATGTTCGTTAATAAAGTCTTGAACTGGATTAAGCTGCGATCAGACGCAGTGTGTCACACTCTTCGGGAAGCCTGTATTGTGCATTGCGTTTAATTTCCTCTGTTTTCGTAATTGACCCGTTCCGTAAAAAAAAATATCCAGCTCTATAAAGAGTCAAAAAGTCCAGCTGCTTTGAATGAATTGAGTTTTTACTTTGAAGTGACAACAACCAACCCGTTTCTGGGGTGTGTAACTGAGATGGCTTTTTTGGGGAAAGTCAGCCGGCCCAGACTCAGGGCGATCTTGCTGATTGCATTAAATATACCAAGGACCGAGAAATTAATTTTGATGCTGGTGTACCTGTTTTCTGAGTTTTTTTTTTTAATCTTTGAAGGAAACATGGTAATTAAGCCCCGTTAGCTTTTGAATATACCTCAGTCCGTTACTGTATTTCTCCTGCTGTTTCGCTGATAGCCTTAACCTAAAATGACTTTGTGTGTACTTCAGACAAACAAAAACTGTATACATATATATGGATGATTTTTTTTTTGTATCTCAATGTTTAGTGCTATATGATTTTTTTTATAGATGAATATATCTTCTTTCGTAAAAGGCGTTATGGCCTCGATATCTTATTTTGAATTTTAACCCAACGGGAGGTTTTTGATGCAACACTAAGTGGAAATAGGCGGCATTTTCTTTAAATATATGAAAACTGACGATTTAATATTCAGTCTCGGTACCTCGCGCGGTTTGTCTTTTTCTGGTTCATCCCAGCACTTTCTCCACAAGTAAGATGTCGATGGTGTATAAAACTTTTTATTATCGTAAAATTTGTGATTAAACATACTGAAAATACGGTGATCCATTCATTTTCTACGGAAAATAAATTTAGGATACTAATGTGTTTGTGTTTTATTTGCACTAGTTGGGCTTAATCATGAATTTATTTGAATTTTATTTTTTAATTCTATTAAAATTGTTATGGTACCGTCACTGGTAGACCTACATCTACTCGTATTCGTAGGTACCCTGTTTATATTGCGCATTGTACATGAAATGATAAATGTATTTTAAAATATTTTAATATTTTGTATAAAGTTAACACTGGTTAATACCAAAAATTTTAAAAAATACTATTAAGTGTTCTGTTACAATGCAATGTCTTTTTACTCTGGTACTAAACTTAAAAAAACACTTATTAAAATAGCCACGCAGCTTTTTAAGAGCGTTTAGTAAATGCCCTTAACAACTACTATATGCATGCAGACAAAACTCCCCAAAATAGCCATTTAAATGAAAAATGATCAGAATAAAATCCAAGATTTCTAGTAATGAGATGCAGGATGAGATGTAACACAAACCTCGCGACGCCGTTCTGCAATCAGCCATGCATATACAGCGTAAGGTAATGTGCAGAGTCACCTGTGTAGAAATAACATGAGGTATTATTATGAGGTGGGAAGTTCGGTCACTTGGTCCATGGTGCTGTGAGATAATGTGAGCTCTATGCTCGCATCGGCTCTGCTATTACGGATTTTGCATATTCTCTGCGTGTTTCCTCCCGAGCTTTGGGGTCCCTGACGTAATTTTGGTGTGTATTTGTTTGTAACATCCGTGTACTCGAAAATGTGATCTTCTATTGAACATTTATTACTCTGTCGCGTTTCGCACGCACGTAAAACAATTTTACCCAAATTAATTAGACTAATTAAAACGAAAGGTATTATTGATTGTTGGCCGGGATATTGATTAAATATTTTCGAGCAGATATCACTCGGGATTTGTGTAAAGTCCGCGTGTGCGCAGGGAAAGTCGCCTGCCGATAATTTTCTAATTTAACAGTCAATGTGATGTCATTGTGAGGGGGAGACGCCAGGGAGCGTCTTAATTCGCCATCTATTGCGCTCACTCCATCTTCAGTCCATCCCTCCCCCGGCTCCCGTCGGACAGAGCGGCAGACGCACGCACTACCGTCCCTGGACCATTCACTGGGTCAACACTATCCAAGAAAAACAACTACAGGTGAAAGTAATAACCGTAATAAATAAAGCGTCTGTCGGAGAAGATCGCGGAAAGGGCGAAGGAAGAAGGTGGGATATTGTTTACGGAGGATAATGCGTGAAAGTCGCCTTCGCTGCTGTCGGAGAATCGGAATAGAGCAAGCGGTGGATGGGGTGACATACCCCACAAGGAGGTGCCGAAGCTGGCCCGCCGGGTGGTGCGCGTCCTGGACCGGTCTCCGGTGCTGACGGGCGAGATCCGGAGAGGGGGGAAGGAGACAGGATGCAGGGGGTGACGGTGACCGGAGAGGCGCCCATTCTGAATGGTGGCGGGAGGGAGGAGGTAAGGCAAATAAGTGTATTTTTGTTGGTTTGTAGATATAGCTTTTTATTTTGGTTTGTGTGTGTTTCTCTGTGTGTAATGGGGGAGGGGAATTTGTTTATCTTTGTCCCTGAAATTTTAATCGTTACGTCTGTTTTTTTTTGTTGTTGCTGCGGAATATTAAAAAATGTATTTGAAATACACTGTGCTATTGTAATCGGAATATTTACTTGGTATCTAGTATTATAATATCGATTACGTTACGAGGTTCCTTCATGTCGTCACAGAAAATGTGCTGCATAGAAATTAGGTGAAGGGGAAATGAATGATGGGGAATGACTTCAAGAGTTTTGAACCGCTGCGATTTTTCTACCTTATTGCCTGCATGTTTCCATATGTATGCGATTATCGTTTATCAAATTATTGACATTGCATGTTTAACAATATACATAAATACATATATTTTTCACGCGGAGTTAATGCACCTGTTCATGTCAACACTCGTCTATACTTTTTCTAAAAATTATTTCGAGTGGTAGCGGTCGTGGGGTATGGGCAAAGACTGGAGCGCGCTTCTCATCAAACTGCGAACACCGGCTGTATGGGGACGAAGAATCGGGGTCAGCTTTTTCCCATACGAGGTTAATTCGCATGGTCAGAGCAGCTCGCTCTGTCGTCTGTAGGTACCCATAATAATTTCTCAGGGGCGCACTTATCGCCTTGGTGCGTCGCTATTGCATCAGAATCACGACGCTGAATGACGGCTGTTCTTTAATCAGCTCCGCCGGCGCTTTGCTGTCTGTTCCCTGTCCTCGTACCGTCACGCTCCTGGTGTTTCCCCCTCTTATCCACTGCTCCTGCATTGCAGTCGACGACGGTACCCCATCACCGCTACTTCCATTACCGACCCAACGCCCCAATCGCTTTTTCAAACCATAAAAAAATATTCCATGTTTATGTATTGCCTATCATCCTCCTTCACACTGGGACATGGCCGCTGAATGTTTATGTCTGGCTGGCACGAAAATTTTATGGTCCAAAACTACAAATCGAGTAAAAAACAACGCAAATGGAATCGGTCTGAATAATAATAATAATAATAATAATAATAATAATAATAATATGCCAGAATATTATTATCAGTGGAAGTCTGTGGCCTTGGTGAGGACTAGGAGGGGGTGGCAGAATTACAATAAAGATTCTGCAAATATAAATATTAGACAACATAGGCCTAATACTATAACATTGCGTAATAATTGTATTCATATTTAGGCATACAGTTAGTACGTTTTTTGGTGCTACTCAGAAATATCTTGTAAAATATAGAGCCCAAACAGAACTTTTTTCATAATACCTAGATCAGAATTACCAAATGCACATTTTTAGGTGACTTGTTGCCATTTTCGTCTTGTATTAGTGATAACAGCACACAAAAGTCCCCTCCCCCAATACTCCTGTGATTGATGTACATAGGAACCTTTTGTAAATTAGCATAATAACCTAATCAATATGAATTAAAGGAACCTAGTTCCTTTTGAACCTATTTGACAATTGCCACAAGCAACTAGGAGAGGCTTGACCAACCAATGAGATGTTAGTCCTTTCTCATCTAGATGCTTTGACCCACCTCCTCTACAATCTGATTGGTTTAGAACCCGTCTGACAACTACCACAGGATCTATGAAGCACACTGCGTTGTATTGTGCATTATACAGCTTAAGTCTTATTGATCCAATTATGTAAATACAGTGCAGGGAGTAAATATAATTCAAAGACTCTGCCAGTATTTGTAGACAGGAAAACTTGGTTGAGAATCCACATTAGTTGCTTTTGTCGTCACATAATCTGGATTTTTTTTTTGTCCTACAAACTAATGACAGAGAGGGTGTGACACAATGGACTTGGTATCAATTGTCAGTCTTTAAAAAGCATCAAAACTGACAGTAACTCCACATGATGGAAAACACTAACACTTCTCCCTCAGATCAGGCTAATATTTATCATTTATTTTTTTCTTGTGAAACATTCATCCAGTGGACGGAAGCCTCCGGACCGTGCCCGCGTATGTCAGGCGTGCCTCACTGAGAGGTTTAATGTTGCTGGAGCGGCTGCATTTGTCTTTGGCCTGGAGCCCAGCAGTGGGGGATTGAACCTAGCCGTCATGTTAATAACAGGAAATACAAGCGGAGACGAGCTGGAGAAGAGGGACGTGCGAGTCTGTGGTGCAGAGCAGAGGGATGTGGGGAAGCGTGCGGCTGATGCATATGCTGAGGGTCCAGGGGAAGCCGCAGAGACTGGACAGAGTGAACTTATTATAGGACGTATATATGCTGAAAGCTGTGAGATTTCTGGGAGAGTTGGGTAGTCATGGGAACGGCCAGAATCACACTCAGAGGTGCCACCAGTGGTGACCTACCTTCCTGGCACAGGTCACACAGTACAGTACAGTAAAGTACAGTAAAACTGAAAGCGGCATGCTAAGAGGGAACGGTAGCATTATTTTCATGTCGTTTTCCCTCCAATTAAGCTCCACGCCGAAGGTACTTCAAGTCAAAGTTTCTTTATTGTCATCTTCAGGCATGTCATCCACCGGTGACAGGCGGAGATAAGATTGTCGGTCACAGGGCAGGGAAAATGGTGATAAATCAGATTTAAATATTAATGACATTTAAGCACGACATGGAGATGTATATAGGAGATGGATAAAAGAGAGAAAAGTACTATTCAAAATGCGATTAAAAAATACAGTTGCACAAAAGGGCAATGAAATTGAATAGACAGGGATGTACAATGAATAGAATCAAACTGAATTCTATATAATTCTATGTATAATAAATATAATTACAATTTGTGGTCATTGAAACATCCAACACTGAAAGCCAAACATGAGTCTCTCTCATACCACATGCTAGTAAGGCGATGCTGAAGATCGTTTTAATGCAGGTGAGAGGCTAACATGGAATGGGAATTTTCCATGTCACAGGCTGGATTCAGGAATGGTGGACGAATAAGTGGGTCCAAGCAACCAGAGGAGGTAGGACCAACCAATCAGATGTCTTGGTCCCACCTCATCTAGTTGCTTTGACCCACCTCCTCTACAATGAATTTAAGGAAGAATGAAAAGATGCTAGCTAATTTTGGGCAGCATAGGACTGGCTAACACTTTGGGTTGTAGACCGCCTTTGTCTTTGTCTTATGGTCATCGTTGGGTTGTAGACTGCCTTTGTCTTGGAACAGTCATCGATAACAAAGGATGCAGCTGTCAAGGAAAATGCTACTAATGGGATACGGCAGAGCTGACAAGCCTCCAAGAACCTAGAAAAAGAGTGTTTGAAAGTACTGGCGTGTCTAAGAACAATGATGAGAATTATTCAGAAAATGGTATTTTCTGTCATTATTTAAGGATGTCAAAACCGGGCAATGAAGGAACAGGACAGGAGTATTGATGCTTTTGAACTTTGGTTCTGGCTGTAATGGACATTATGAACGGCAAGGAAAGCAGATAAGTGTTTTCTTGACTCTACTCAAAGCACAAAATGACCAGATAGTTCTTATTTTTGGCACAGAATGAGACTATTTGACGAGTTCAAACTAGAATGGTATAATCAGCAACATGACTCAGGCTTTGGGCCGGTGATAGAAACTTCTGGAATAATGCTGAGGAGTGTTGTCTGCAGACTCACGAGGTGTTGGCTTTGACTTGACAGCAAATGTTTTTATTAACAGATAAAAATCAAAAGCGGTGACACTCTGTCAAGGAGATGTGACGATTACTCTAAATTCCATGTACTGCATCTGTGTGTCGCTTTTTGTAAATGTGCTGTGATTGGTTGGTTTTGAGTCTTCTTGCAAGGACCCTATCAATGAAGGTGGATGACCAGTCAGACATGCCCCGCGGAACAGATGAGCATGCTACTGATTGATTGGCAGTTTGACTAACAAATCATGCGACAGCTTGGGCATAAACAGTTTGAAAAGGTGATAAATGACAGGAAAATAAATGTTTGTCCCCGCTGCACGACGCCACCAGACGCCGTCAGTATGGAAGCAAATAATTAATTACCCAAGATGCATGTAAAGTTAAAGAAAGGTTTAAATGAGTCGTCCCTGTCATAGCTGCATCATATATCGCGCTAAACTGTTAGCTAGGGTGTGTTGCATATATGTATGCTACTGTATTTTATCATTATAACCAAGTCCTTCAGGATCGTTCTGAAGTCATGCCACACTATTCCTTAAAATAGATTTCTCTGAGATGGATGAAGGAATGAGAGCAGGGAGGGGATTTGATACAGTGGCAAACAAAGTAGAGAAAGCTTTTTTTTTTTCATTCCAATTCTCCTCCCTGGAGACACACTTCCTTGACTCATCTCTCCCTCCCTCCTTCCCTCTCTTTCATCCTCTCCTCCGGAGCCTCGAGCCCTGCTTTCTCACTCTCTCGTCTTCCGCCTATGCGCACCCCTACTCCTCCCCGGCTGCTCCTCGCACCTTCTGGAAAGTCACATCTCCCGTTCCGTAACGGGAAAAGTGGGATCCAGAGGCGCAGTGATGAGAGCTGAAAATCGGCCATCTTTGCCCTGAAGTACCTGCCTGCCCCCGAACGGAAGGTCACCACCTTGGCCTTGTCTGTCTCTTTAAAACTCTAGACGAGTATTACTCATCATAAACAGAGTAATTATACAGCCAGGCATCATTTCCAAGTAGCTAAAAGAATGCACGTGGGCGTCCTCCGGATTGCACCACTGTCATATTGTATCGTGGATGCGCAAGGCTGCAAACCCAGCAAACCCCAAGCCCTGTTCCCTGTCTGTTACCCAGGGTCGCTAAGCTAACTTCACAGCTTCTGTTACAGCTTGATCGATAGCCAGGGAGACAAGAAGGAGAGAGAGAGAGAGAGAGAGGGGGGAAGAATGAGGTTCGGAACGTATGATGCTGGGTTCTGCTGCTAATGGTGTGCGGATGCTGCGATTCCCGTCACGCCTCGTCGAGCGCCTTTCCTGCGACCTCTTCCTGCGGCCTCTTCCTGCGGCCCGCCGCACCTCTGGGCGTGTCGCTCGTTTCAGTCCCTGTGGCCCGGGCTTCTGTCAGTTTCCCAGATCTGCCGTCCGCAGGTAAGGTGATTTGCGGACGGTAAGACAGAGGGCACTGGGATGTCACGAGGGCGCCCCCTGTTGTATCATCCACCAACAAACTCGACCCGAATTGGCCCGGTCATCTATCCGGGGGGCTCCAGTCATCGCTTTCGGCTAAAAGCGTTTTGTTGTGAAGCAGCCGTGCAACGGTAAAATTACAAGCGCGTGGGCGCGAGTTGTTTTGGCGTGGATCGAGGTAGTCGTTCTTCGCTTCCCCTTCATGGAGGGAGAGCGTGAGATTGGGGGAGATTGCTGACTGGCCACTTAGCGGGAATCCGCCGCTAATCGTTCTCCCTCGCACGCTCGTTTGCCCTTGCAGCTGTGTGGCCTTCGCTCGTCACCTTGCTTCTGCAAAAGCCATATTTTTGGAGGCCTTTTCCAGGACAGTCAAAATAGGTTGACTCAAAGTAATAGCCTCTTTAACCCCCCCTCCCCCACCACCACCACCAAAAGCTATCTGCACTCCGCCTGTCGTCATAATGTAGATATATTGTAGATATAGTGTAGATGTATTGTAGATGTATTGTAGATATAATGTAGATGTATTGTAGATATAATGTAGATATTACGGTTGCTGTGATGACCAGCGGTAACGCCAAGCATGGATGCAATAGCTAAGAATGCATGCAGACGTTCCCCAGCTAGTGAACTGTGTGTGTGCGTGTTTGTGTACATAATATGCATATATGTGCATGTTTTTTTTTTTTTTATCCAAAGTTATTTCTTTCGCCCGCGGATACACAGGCTGTCTCCAAACAACTTCAGGGAATTACAGGAGAGAGTCGACTTCCACCCTCCAGGAAACTTCAGCCTGTCCTTGATGGTGGAGATGTGGGCCAGAGGCCCTCCTAGGAAGTTGGTGCGCCACCTCTAGGTTGGATGCTCCCATCCTGACCCTTGTATCTGCTCCTGCATGGGGGTACTAATCTTTTCACCCCACGGCCTCTAAAATAACTCTGCCGAATCTCACAACCCCCTCCCAGTGTCTTTGTACTCCCTTCAGGGGTGGTGACCCCTATTTTAGGAACCCCTCCGCTATGGCGTGTCAGCCATATCCTTCATCATCTTCATCAGGAGTTGAAAGCAAGCTCAGAGTCCTCTCCCAGAATGCATTTCTTCTGACCACACCTCCGAGTCTGCTCATATCCGCTCTCTTTTAGGAAGGACAAGCCCTCTTAGTCGGATATGGGTGCACGCACACACACACACGTTCGCACTAATGCACCTCTCGCATTTCCTCTCCCTCACATATCTGGCTTATCTCTGCTGTCAGGGGGATTCCGCCACACAGGATCGACGGAGCCAAGGATCCGTCCTAAAAGCAGCTAAATAATTTATCTGCCCGTGGGGCTCCAGTGGCACCCGGCGGCGTGCCCGTCTGCTGCCCGCTGTGGCCAAACCTCAGCCTCGCTCTCGCCCAGACGCCATGAGCTGGAAGCTATAAACCCCAGACCTGCTCTCATTCTGCTCTCCCAATTCAGATGGGGGCCGTTCACGTTTCTGCCGCGGTTTGGCAAAACCCATAAATGCTATGACTGTATGGGTTTGGCACTTTTCACAGTCCGGTAAAAGCCAGGAATCTCCCAGCATGCTTTGGGAAATTCTCTCACCTGGTGGATTTATTTGGGCGGGCCTAACCCTTTCCCTAAAACAGACCTAGCAACATCCCTGTGATTGGCTAGTCTAGGTGTAAGATACGCTGACTCCTCAGGACCAGGACTGAGGGTCACCTGGCATCGGCGAAGGTACAGACCGGGGTGGCACAGCCGTCAAACAGCAGAGGGGTTCAGGAGCATGATGTGTGGGTGTTACTCTGAATTCGGGGGACGGTCTGAATCATGTAAAGGATCTTGAGAAAGGTGGTGGCCACTATTTTATTTATTTTTTTTGGGGGGGGGGGCATTTTTTTCGAGTGTCTCTGGCGTACGGATGCCCATCTCGCTGTGAGGCCTGTCATTAAGCCAGACTCTTAATGTCGTCTCGATTAATAATTGATCGACGATAATGTATCCCGCTATGT
>JAODJW010000063.1:440968-490713 GCA_026777045.1 Hyperopisus bebe
GGAATGTACTTACAGTTGGACTATAAATTCTCTTCTTCTGGTTGGGTATGAGGTTGGCACAGTGGCTTGGGGGGGGGGCGGGGAGGGGGGGTAGAGCTGTTGCCTCACGCCTCCGGAGTTCAGGGTTTGAGTCCCATCTCTGTGTATAAGGTGTTTGAATGTTTCATCCATGTCGTTTGTGTTTCATCATGCAGTCCAAAGACACGCCCCTAAATTGTCTGCAGGGTGTATATGTGCCCTGTCTAGGACAACGTTTCTGATCCCGGTCAGTGGGAATCAACAGACGGTCCACATCTTATCTGCCTCCTAACTCTCGACCAATCAAGACCTAAAAATACCTGGTAAAGGTGCATCGCGGCTTGGGAGGGAGCAAAAACGTGGACCGGCTGTGGGTCCCCAAAGACACGGCTGACAAACACTGGTACGGGCTATTCCCCAGTCAGGTCCCTATCGTTGCCTGGGACAGACTCCCCTGTCACCCTGAGAACGATAAGCGCTTTCCAGATGGTGGAACTGGGTCTCTGTACACCTCATGGAATGGAAGTTTCTGTAACTATATTAAATTCATAAAACACTACATGTTATATGAGAGAGATATTATGTCATTAATTCTCTGCACAGTCACTGACAAAGACCAAATGAGTAACTGTAACAGGTCAGCAACGTTAAAATACCTTTGGCAGTTCTGTAAAGCTCTATGGCTCCCCCAGGTGGCAATTATGTGAAGTATATGAATGTGGGATACATCACTCCACCTTCTAGCTGCTGATTTTGTTGGAGGGGGGGGCATTGCAGGGGGCACAAAGCTAGGGTACCTGGATGGGGTGGCAGGTGTATGAATTATTAATTATATGAATAGTAAATTGGGTTAATGATTGCATTTTCTGTCAGCGGTTCCCATTAGCAGTGATTGGCGGGGTGCACTAATCCCGCCCACATCCATTTCCACATTCCCGATTGGTTCCCGTTAATGGTTCTTGACAGGGTGCAGTAATCCCGCCCACATCCATAACCACACTCTCAATTGGTTCCCATAAACTGATTGACAGGGTGCAATAATCCTGCCCACATCCGTAACCACACTCTCAATTGGATCACAGAGGGCTTATATGTCAAGCAGGCGGGCGACTCATTCTGGACACTGGTACAAGCATATCTGCCATTTAGCAATACTAGTTAGTCTAACTCTGTCATTGGACTGCATGAGGAAATCAGAAGGTTTAAAAAATCCCCCTGGGATCAATAAAGTTTCTCTTATCTTATTAGAACCCCAAAACTACTAGTGTGAGGCTATAGTGTTATCCACACTCATGGGATATAAAATGCTCTGAGGGCGGAAGGAAAAATGATTGGTTCAGAGAGATAACCAATCAGATCTAATTGGTTGGTCCCGCCTCCTCTAGTTGCTTGGACCCACCTCCTCTGCAATCTGATTGGTTGTCTCTTTGAACCAGTCATTTTTCCTTCTGCCCTCAGAACATTTCTGCGTAAGTAAAACTTCTAGTGTTATTCACTCTGTGATGGTACCACCTGGATGCCTTTTTCAGCTTTATTTAAGGACAATTAATAATCAACTCACTGAAATAACACCACAGTGATATCAATAGTAAATATAGATAGCTAAGGTATTCTATTAATAGGATCTTTATTATATTCATTGAAATGGTCAGTGAACCCTGCTTGATCTGGAGCTAATGTGAGGGTATACAGAAAACTACTTCAAATTAGTCCTGCCTTGACTGAACAGAGTCCAAGTAGCTTTTCGGGATCTACGTGATGAGACTCAGAGTTCACCCTCTGTGCCTGTGATCAGAAGGATGTTGGTTCAAGTCTGGCCTTGGCAGGTCCTTGAGCAAGGTCCTTAACCCCCAGCTCCCTGGGTGCTGCGACAGGTGGCTACCGTCCGTTGCTAACTCGCTTTCACCTACAGAGGTTTAAAAGGAATTTTCCCATGGGGATCTATGAAGTTTATCGAAATAAGGCTGTTTGACTGAAACATTATAGGTGCAGCAACTTTCACTGGGAGCCGCTGATCTGGGTGTGTGTGTGTGTGTGTGTGTTAGCATATAATACATTATGAACATTTGTATAATCGATGTGTAAGGGTAACCTTGTAAGGGTAACCTTTCTGTCGAGCCTATTTTAATTTGTACGTTCCCCTCCAATAGCTCCGCCATGGTTACCGGGCGGCACTGCCCTTGTAGATGGACCGGGACATAAAGTGAGCTCCGCGCGGCTTTCGCGATTTAAACTATGCCCACGCGGATTAGCGGTTAACAGCCGTGTCGGGAGATGGCAGCGGACGGCCGATCTGGGAGCTGGCCGGAAGCCACGTGTGACAGTCGGTGATGTGACGCATCGTCACGTGACTCTGCCACATGGACGCACTTCAGCATATAAGGGATTAACGACGGCAACAGTAACAACCACCGCTGTTATTGTAGAATCAATTTATGACAGGTTCTCTTGGCATAAAAAAACGCTCATTATTTTTAAATCAAGCAAATGAGTTGAATATTTTAAAAGCTTATACAGAATTCGTTATTCTAATGAATATCATAATAGCAAGTTGACACCATTAATATTAGTAGTAGTGACATGACTGGTAATAACACCTCAACATATGTATTAAACAAAATTATCCGGGGTCATAGTGTGATTGTAAATTAATGAAGAAAATAAATTATTTTGTGTGGATTTGATGTGTGCTGCTGCTTTCCTATTGGCCGTGACAGATCATGACTGCAATGTGGGAACCGTTTGACCTTTTTTGTACTCCTCCTCTCTTTATCCCTCCGTTCCTCCACCTGCTCGCTGAACGAGGGATTGTAGATCGTCCCCATTTTCCATCGCCTCTCTCTCTCTCTCTCTCTCTCTCTCTCTCTCTCTCTCTCTCTCTCTCTCGCATCCGACTCCGTAATCCGGGTTTAGCGGATGGCCTGGTTTAAGGTTACGTTTCCTGCAGGAGCGAGAGAAACAGAGAGGAGGGGAAGGCATAAAGTCGTACCTGTGCTTCCTTTGATGAATGAGAAACCCCCTGCAATCCTGAGAAGACCACAGAATGTAAAGCGATAGTACAGAACAAAATACGTACGGGATATAAAGAGGGGAGAGTATCGAGTGTTAATTCTTAAGCTCACTGACATTTTAATATCAGGTTCTGGTAAGTTGAGGAAGCTTTTATTGTTAGAAATGCCCAGGTATTTAATATCATTTGCTAGCATCTTATAGCGTATTCTTACATGCTATGTAATAGTCCGTAGCTCTGAGCACCTGCTGTTTGTGTGTATAGTCTCTGTTTGTACGCAGTGGGCTGGATGTGGCAGCCGTTAGCAGTGGAGAGGGTTAAGGCTCAGTAAGCACCTTGTGGGCGTCTCGTGGAGACCGGATGAGCGGGGCTGGTAGCAGGCACGCTGCCCATGGGCAGCAGGGCGCGTGATTAAGGACGAGCCCCAAAGTGCCCCGCTCACGTTCTCCCAGCGGCCTGGGGTTGGACTCCGACCCGATAGGAACGAATGAGAGAAATCGTTCTGGGTCACGCTGAGTCGATATACTGAGAAGTTTTGTTTCACTCGTTTATTACTGACCTCAGACCAAATGAACAGACTGCATGTTTTGGGGGGGGCGTGGTTTTTCTTTTATAATATCATATTAATACACACTGCCCTACCTCTGCTGCCTGGGATAGACGCCAGCCCCCCCACGACCCTGACCAGGATAAAAGGTTTGAAGATGGATGGATAGACAGATGGATAGACAGATGGATGGGATAATTTATATATTTATTTTTCATCTCGTCTCTCCTCCGCGTCTCACTGCTTGTTGCATTATATTTTGCATTGCCCTAATAGTTATGTATTTATTTAAATATTTAAACAACTTAGATGTTATCACTGAACCACAGTCCACTCCTCAAAGGTACAACAGTGGGATTTGAGCAGATGGCCTTTGGACTGTGTGGCCTAATGATTTGGGAAGTGCACTTGTCATCGAAAGATTGCTGTTTCAAATTCCTGACCAGCAAGGTGCCCTGAGCAAGGTGCTGCCCCCAGTCGCTGCTCCCCAGGGGCTGAATTACATGCTATGTCACACTTGGGATGAATGCAGACGACACATTTCGTTGTTGTGCAGTGGTGTGTCAACAACTGAATCTGGTTTCCATGACGACACCTCTTGGGTTTTTCTATTGGCTGATAGTATGATTGTCTATCTTCCTGTCTCTGCTCTGCCCTGTTGTATTATAACTTTGGTCCAACACTTAATACCCCCCACCCCACTGATCCCATGCCTCAGCAGGGCCCCCCTACCCACAGCTTTACTCACAGCCCCGCCCTCCCGGCAGCTTGCGGGCGCCATGGCGACGGAGCAGCCGGATGCAATGGTGCTCGGCGCAGAGGTCCTGCTTGCGGAGGCAGCGCGGGTGCAGATGCGATGCTGGGAGCAGAGCACACAGCTGTCTGCTGCGGCCGCCCAGCTGCGGCACGAGAGCCAGGTGCTGCGGGAGCAGTGCGGCGCCGCCCTGGTGGACATGGCTGAGCTGCGCAGGAAGCTGGAGGAGCTGCTGGATACCAAGGCAGCATTTGAAGCCCGGGAGAGACAGGCACGCAAGCTCAGCAAGCAGCTTTGAGGGGGTGGGGGGGGGGGGTAAAGGAGCGGGGAGGATATGACAGGCAAGCTCTGGGGGGCGGGGGGAGAGATGGGGTAACAGGCAGGGTCTGAGGTGTTGGTGGGGTGGGGGGTAGCGGGCAAGAAGACAGCAAGGGACAGAGAGGGTAACAGGAAAGTAGAGGGGACAGAAGGGTAAGAGGGTCAGGAGGGAGAGGAGGGGGGGTAACAGGTTAAATTAAATGAAGATATATTTACTGGACCAGATTGGCTCAAACGTAAAATAAAGTTTCTATTTACTGAATAATGTGTAGTTTATTGGGAAATAAATCACCTTTACATTCGTCGCCAGATTATCAGGTTGTAAAAATAATTTCTCAGAAAAGGTCAATTTTAAAAAGCAAGAAGCTTTCTTTCTATAATCGTCAGTTATCTTGATGGAGTTTACATGCTGTGATCAATCACTGTAATTATTGACATTATGGATCAGTTGCCAGTTAACTATCGCAGTTCGGAGTTTTACTCGTTGATGAAGATGCAGCGATTCCATTGCCTGCGATGCGGGTTTTGAAATGTGAGATTCTAAGATGGCCGACAGTCCTGAGGAGTAACGGCCAGCGGATTTTCTCCAACCCTCTCAGGAACTAAGCCAACTTTGCTGACCATCTGGGGCTTTCAGTGGCTACTGGCTACTGGTACGAATCAGGTTTTGACCATCATGTGGGCTGTAGGATTTACTTTGTGTGTTGAGAAATAACTGAATTCATTGTGTCACCCAAGAGTCTTAGGCAACCTTTAAACGAATAATGAGCTGTGTAAAACAAAGGGCTATTATATAAATAATAGAAAACAAGCACACAAAGGTTTTATATAAACAGAGAAAAACAGATGGACTGAAGTATTGCTTTTACTGAATACGGCTCATCACAGACAGTGATACGAACAGAATAGCCAATATGTAAATATGCAGACCATTTTCTGATGTCGTTTACTCAAGTGCACATATATCCCAAATTCATCGGTAACTCTCTGCTGCCCCCTAGCTGCAAGTCTCCAAACCTCAAGACCAAGATGCTACAGAAACAGTGGCCTGTACTGCTAAGCGGGGTTACTGGCTTATCGGGGTAACTTGTCAGATTTAAGGTACCAGAGTTTAAATGGACTTCATATTCGTTTACTTACATTTTGCCCAGACTACCTTAAATCCAACAAGTTACCCCGATAAGCCAGTAACCCCAATTCGTAGTACAGCACCCTGATTTTAATTTATTCAAAATAAAAACAATAATAAAAAACAATTACTTTTTTATTTTATGTAGACATTACATTTACACATGAATTACTTTATGCAGTTGTTTTGCCTTGTGTCTTTATTCTTAACATGTCGTTGTTAATATTCATTATATATTGTAATTCATTTCTGGCAAAATACTTAATCAAATTATATGCACATACTGGACATAATGCTTATAAATTTTAAATAATATATAAATTTTACATTTAAAAAAATATAAATCATTTGTTTTAAAGATGCACTTGTGTTTGGGGTTCAGGCATTTCCTTGATTTTGCAATATTTCAAATTTTTCCATTCAGCTTTAAGTTCCATAGATAAAACAGCCATTAGGGTTGGAGAGTCACTACTAATGGAATTCCTATGAATGTATTGATTAGAAAGTAATGCCGGCTTCTCGGGCTGTTCTGTGAACAGTATGGCCTTCAGCTTGAAACAGAAGAGGAGGGGGGCTTCCTGTAGCTTCCCTCCACGCCATCTACAGGACAAACTACAGCCAGAAGCAGACACAGTGCAGCCAGTGGTCTGGTTTATTCCCAAGTCTGAACAGGTACCCACAGGGTTTGGGGCGGTAGATTTAAAAGCACAGTGAAAAACAGCTTCCCCAGGAAGGAGGAACAAACACACAGCTCAAGGCAGGAGCAGGAGAGGCTGATTGTGCTCGATTAGGTCCTGCTGGACGTGTGGAAGAAGGGCTCGGCCTCGGCCGGGTTCCAATCGGCGCCGCCCTGCCTGTACTCTGAGGTACTGCGCCTCTGCACGGACACCACCACCACCACCAGCATCCAGAAGAAGAAGTTGACCCAAACGGATTTCTGTGGGAGACGGAGGTGAGAGCGAGAATGAGGGCTTGGTGGCGCTGGGTGAAAGGATGGAGAGATGGAGGATGTGGGAGATATAAAAGGATCTACTGGTGCAATGTGGTAGTAATGTTCACTGGGGTGAATTCAGTCGATGTGGATTTGTGTGATCGCTGACGGCTCCCCTCTACCACACCCATCAGTTGGGCAGTGACGCGTTGGCAGTACTGACCTCGGCGCTCTCGAAACCCTGGTAGAACTGCTGCCCATTTACAGGGCTGGTCCATGTCCTATTCTGTGCCACTTCGCAACTGGAAAACAAAGCACAATGGGTCGGTCACATGGTGTCATTCTCAGTAAACTAGAGCTGCCGTAAGACAATGAAAAATAAATAGGCGAAATATATTAAAATCGACTAAGAGCGACCAGGAGCGGCTTCAATGAGAGTGATGTGATATAGCGTTGGAGTTCCGACATGCATGGGTCAGGACCTAATGCCCTGCAGTCGCTCACCTCACCTGTTCACTGCCGGGACGCTGTGCAGGAGAGACTGGCACAGGTGGTCCTTCCCGATCCTCAAGATGCAGCCGGACAGCAGCAGGAAGAAGGAGATGACGCCGCAGGAACCCAGGGACACGCTCATCCAGACGCTGCCCCTAGTGGCCATGAGCAACAAATGCAGGGAGGTTATGGGCCACATACAGAGGGCATCAAATAGTAACACTGACAGCATTACAAATTAGCAGCCACTTCGATCCAAAGTGACATGCATTTGAGAAGGCAGGGTCAGCCAGTCCCTGGAGATATTGCGGGTTAAGGGCCTTGCTCAGGGGGCCAATGGTGAAATCACTCTGACGACCCTGGGATTTGAACCGACAACCTTCCGGTCACGTTCTCACTCGGCCAGCCACACACTGTCCCACGCATCCCATAACACCCTATTAACGCCCTGTATACTATTTACATAATTCCTATTTGTTTTGATTGGTCGATCTGTGCATTTTGTCACCCATCTCACTGTGCCATTTATGTGTCAGAATTTCAACGTCTAACAAGCTACTGTTTTAGGGGTTAAACCAGGGGTGCCAGGCTCAAACTCCGCCCTCCGTTCTATCGTTCCCCTGCCCCCCTAGCACCCCGTTATGCGATGATTCCAGCACTAACCGCTTGAACTCTCCGTCGACACAGCTGCTGTAGATCCAGTAGAGGATGAGGGACAGGCAGTAGACTGACACGCAGATGGAGATAGCCGAGACGAAGTAGCAAAGGGAGGGCGAGCTGGCGCTTTCGATGCCGATGGACTGCGTGGACTTGTTGTAGTAGACGCTGCCGTAGAGGACGCACTGCCCGGCAAACTGACCCTGCAACACAGCGCGCTCGGAATGTTATTACTACACCCGGCCACTAGGGGATGCCACGGGGCCGCGGAACGCTGCGGGTTTTGCTAAGGGACTGATGATTGTCCAAAAATAAACTGCATATCTTCAGTTTTTTTTTTTTTACAACCCCTCACATTCGAGCGTCGAACATCAAAAGGCTGGGAATCACCGCTCTCCACCAGGTCCGGCGCAAAGGTGTGGGAAGGACGGATTTAGCCCACCCCGCGATTACTTCAAGCCCCGCCCCTCGCCACTGCACCTTGCCTGTCACATGGCAAGACAAGTTTCCCAAAATAAATAAATTCGTAAATATTGTATTCATTGTAAACATAAATGACTAAAAAGCCAAATTAATTCCATGTTGATATTAAGTGTAGCTAGTGGACCGTAAACGAAACTTGGGGATTATTATTAATAACAATCTTATTATTATTAGCAACCGCGGACTTTGTATTATAGGCATGTGGTCCTGTGCAAACTAAAATACGATGTACTACATAGAAACAAACTTCACTTTGGTTGTGCCCATGGTTTGCCACTTATAAATGGTAATAACTCATTAATGAGACGAAAACTGCGGTATAACTTGTTTATAATTGTCTAGTAATGGTTTACAACGTGTTATAACCTAATTAATAACCTGCTTATAAACCATTTATAATCTCTTTATACTACAATGTTGAACTGCCCCCCCGCGCACACACACACACACGCGTACAACGCATAGGCCGTGTCCCTAAACTCTTCAAACATGACAAAATGCATTCTTTTATCTCGGATTACAATCGCATCCAAAGCGTCGCATGCCCTGTGCCTCATCAACTTTGATAATCATCGCTAGATGTGTGTTTTCTTTTCAATGCTTCACTAACAATGATAATATTCTACAATAATAATAATCTATTCCAGCACAGCCAGCCTGTTCTGGATAATCGTTTGGGCAGATGGAAATTCATCCTAATTTCGCTCTCGTGGTGATGATGTTAGCATAATGTGTATTACTGCTTTTGCCGTGACGATGGCTCTAAGTTAAATGCATCTCTGCAATGACAGTCGTGCCGCTCTGTTCTCTGTGCGCGGCTCATCTGACTCTAATAAGCTGCCTAATCTAACTGGAAACGTCGAGCCAGACAGTCACGTGGCACAGCGCAAATAATGCGCTCTACCGCGTAGAAACTTAAAAACTTCTAGGGGTCCAGGTTTGTCGCTTTATGTATTGACTTAAATGTCTGATATTTCAGTTGAAGAGAACGCGCACTCCATCCTGTCAGTACATTTAAAGTCACAAGATCAAGTAATATTAACTATTTTAAATGTAGGGCTATGTGATTTATAACGTCTTGCCTTTTCAATTCCACGTAAAGCCGTGATCTAGCCTATTATCGTAGCTTAACAAAGTTACAGGTAACGCAAAATACTTAAGATCTTAGTTTTTTTCAATCATTACTGTAATTTATGTATCTCCAGTATATTACGGTGACTTTATCAATGTGCCATGTAACAAAAAGAAGCTTATTAGTGCAATTTTGCATGCGGCTATTTAAAATACACGTGCAACATAACCGAGCTCGCGTTTTTCTTCGTCTGCTTTACCTGAGTCATCGTGAGGGATGCAGCAGAGATAATTCCGCAGATAAAGCAGCCGGAGTAAAGCACGATTTCCAGGGCGAGCAGCCACGGCAGCGCCATCTCCAGCATTGCTCCGCTCCGTCCTTTCGGGCGTCTGACCTCCGTACGCCTCGCGCCTTACGTGTGTATAGTTTGGCCCCCCGAAACTGTCTTAAGTATCGCAGGCTTGGGCTTTGCGCGACAATGTCGCCATTCAGCAGCGCCGATGCAGAGCAGTTTTATTGAATGAGTATTGTTAGGCGAACGCATTGCAAACGGAGGAGATTAAGCGGTGTATGGCGCAATTGCTGCAGAAAGATATTCGGTTGCCTAACTGCCTTCGTAAATTATGCCATAATCGACTATACAAGAGATATATTAACGATTATTCCAGCATGGTTTAATATACTATAAAAGGAGTTTTCTGTGTCTTTATTACAAAAATTCACTTCTCATTGCTTTGTCAGAAGTTATCGGTAATTCAGCTTGTTATAGCGATTTACGTGTTTTGGAGCGCATGTTAATCTGTATAGGAAATGCATTTGTTGTAACTTTAAGAGAGCAAAAACAAAAGCAAGTTAGCTTCAGCCTGTGTGGGTGGTATAGGTCAACTGCAGCTCCACTAAGTTTGCATTGCTGTGCCTGTGATCAGAAGGTTGTAGGTTCAAATCCCAGGGCCGGCAGAGTGATGTCACCATTGGGGCCTCGAGCAAGACCTTTAACCCCAGGTGCTCCTAGGACTGCCTGAACCTGCTTTCTCAAAACGGTGTGTTACTTTGAATGTAAGCATCTGCTAAAATAGATCAAATGTAAATATCATTATCTGAGATAGATCACAAGCTTGTGATCTATCTAGCTGACTGTTGAATGACTGATATTTCAGCTGTAATACTATTATGGTGTTATTTTCATAAATTATTACTTTGACTTGTTTATCACTATATAAACACCCTAAAACAGAAGTCAGTTATTCAAATTATGGCTGGAATAAACATTAAGATGGATGGTCCTGGCTTGTACTGGACTGTTGGTCTGAACAGTTTTCTCACCAGAACGCAACCAATCATGTGACTAATCTGCTCTGTAATTTTTCGGGAGGCCAGCTTATGGCGTTGCACAATTTGGCGTACATTCTGCCATTGTTTAAGCGGATGGTCTCACACTGTGCCGATGTTATCAAACTAGAGTTATCCTGGATTTTGTGGGGTTTGGCTTGGGTCTGGCTATGCGTTAGCCTTGAGGTTCTTGGCTTAATTGCTACAGCACATGACTTACTGTGACACCTGGAACCTGTTTGCCTTGGTTGTAAATACAAAACAGCACAACATGCAGACCTAACTTTAATTAAAATACAAGCCTGGTTTTAATGTCACAAGATCAAGTGATGTGGACAATATGAAAACTAAGACTTTAGCTAAAATTAGTATTGATGTGGGAAAAGCATATTCTCCATTTAATTACTCCTACCTATCTGACATTGACGTCAGAGCGTGTTTTAGGGGCATAATCCGTCATCTTTATGTGGCAATTTATGCCTGCAATGTGGACACGGAATGCGGTATGATTCCAGAATGTAATGATAGCTCCATTGCATTTCTCATAAGAACACAGGCATCGGTGAGTAATGGAGGGCAACTCATCAGAATTCCGGTTGTTGACGGCACACCCCTAAATGAGCTTCCTCTTTTCGGTAATGCACTCGAATCAATCTCTGCAGGATTACTTCTCATTTTCATCCCGTCCTCATCACTGTTACAGCCCAATTATGTCTAATAACGATAATAACGAAAATGGATGGTACGATGGCTCACAACTAACGTGCTGAGCATATGAAGAATCCTAGCCTGAAACGTTTCGTTTGTGTGGGTGTGTGTGTGTGTGTGTGTGTGTATGTGAGGGAGAGAGAGAGTGAGTGAGTAAGTGAGTGTGGGGGGTCGGATTTTCTCTCTGGCAAATCAATCTAACTGCGTGTTTTGAAACTGCAGTAGGCAATCCGCATGGCAGGGGGCGAACGTGCAAATTCCACACACACGGCAGACGTAGGAGGCGTGAGGCTGCGTGCTACCATTAGCATTAGCGATGACTATAATACTTCGAGATAAATTATACCGTTTGACTGTTTTATTCATACAATTGTATGGGTAAGAAAGAATTGTAAATTCTCTTCAAACCTGTTACCAAACCACGTACATCGTAAGGTTATGTAAAGTCAGTCATACACTCTAAGCAATTCTTTGTGGATTAATTCTTAATGTAGCTAGTCAAATCTGTAACCACTCGAGATTTTTATTCATTTATGTGTTTGTTTTCCTATCTATTTTTGTTTGTTTTTTCCTATCTATGTATTTATCTATCTATCTATCTATCTATCTTGTTTGGGGGGCGGGTTATAGTAAAATGAACAACAAGGGGCCTATCCGATCTCAGAGGGTAGAGCCACCGCAAAATATTTATTGAAAACAAACAATAAAACCTACCAAGGGACCCGCCCCCCCCTCCAGTTCGGCAAAATCTACCAAGGGTTCCGTAATGTACGTTCCCTGTCCGTGATCTTCTCTGTGGTTTTCCTTTATTTCCCTTCCTTTGGTGTGTGGTTGCGAGTCTCGGTGCAATTAACAGAAATCCATCCACTTTTAAAACGCCATTAAGCATGCTGTAACCCTGGACTGAAACACTTAAGTGTCATTAAGCGTGTTCAACACTGGATACCAAAAGCACTGCTGTAAAATAACCAATACTTGTCCATTTTCAGCTGTCCTCAGCGTGACCAAGTAACCAGCATCAACAAGAGGTTTTAAAAAACATTTTGGAATTAGTTTTTTTTTCTTATTTATGTACCATAAATATTGGGACTGATGCAGTGCTATTCAGGAATAGTGAAAAATAGAAGAGCAGACGAAGCAGTCTTTAACTGTCAATGCGCATGCTCCCTTCATGAGTCCCCGGCTCTGTGCTGCTCTGAAAGGGACCTTTCAGCACCGAGAAATGTCGGACATTTTAATTTACCCGCTGGCACCGGAGCAGTCATTCAGCGCCCAATTGGGTCAGGAATGTAGGCTAGCATTCACTCTGACTGACGCTATTCTTCCCATAGTCTACACGTAGGAATGAGATTTTTTTTTTCCTCAGATATATAGAAATATGAACGTATCTCAGGCTTTTGTGGACCGTTTTTAGAAATCCCGATCATTTGTCGGTAGTGCTATTTAATTTTTCGCTTTTCAGTTCATCGAAGTTTCCCGTTTAAATATGGACAAAATTAACACCCAGCAACAATCCATTTGGTAGTTTTGCAGTGTCAAAAAGTTGGTGAATTATACTGCTGAATACGCGTTTTAGTTTTCAGCCAGACATTGAATCAGTCATGCATACATTCAGTAGAAGAGTGTCTTTTCCCTCCTTCCCCTAAATTTTGCTGCTCTGTGCACTATATATTTGCGAACGGTGCCCTGAATTATATCTTGAGTGCTTTGCACGGATCAGGTGCTGCTAAAAGTATTTTAGAAATGGCGAAGGATGTCCAAAGCGGACTGCAAACTGATCACGGTACAAAAATGCGTCCTGGGTCTGTCCAACCTGGGATGCTCATAGTTTAGACCATTAGCTTTCCCAACACTGCCTATTTGGTATGTGATTGATATCTGCCAAGTGCTTGGTGACAATGAAACTTAACTGTAAAACTGAGCCGCAATAAATCTAATTAAATTTGACTTCATTGAAAAGAACTGGTAATGATCAGTTTTGCAGGCAACCTTTAGAGTACAATAGGGGATTTTAATCAAGAGTTCCACTAATCTGCTCTGCATAATAATATGCTGCCGACAATCAATCAACTTCCAGGCCAAATTGCAGCACATTCACACGGAAACAATGATCTGTGATTGATTTCAGCTCAGCGTGAGATACACAAAGCACGCAAGAACTTAACAGCAAACAGCGACCAAAGGCCAGGTCCAAATTCTATTTTGTATTTGAACTGAAGATTCAGATGTCCACAATATGATAGCCAAATTTTAAATCGTCCAACAAAGGTCATTTGCACTGTCTCCGACACCGGATCCCAGCCTATAGGTGAAAATTTAATTGTTGTGATCTTTGATGATTTCATATCAAAATATAGCTGATGCAAGCATGTAAGAACATAAGGAGTATTACAAATGGGAGGAGGCCGTTGGGTCCTGAATAGCTGAGTCCATCCGCCGTTAGCTTGAATTATGGACTTTCCACGATTTTAAAAGTAGGAAGCTTGATTAAAAGCCTCGCCTATCCTTTGTAAAAATAATAATAAAAATATTTTCTGTTTTGATATTAACCAATCACAGAGCTTGGCGCTTTTGGGGCTCCTTATAAAACGTTTACAGAACTGCACAATCAGTGACAGATAGATTCGTCAGTAAGAAATATATGTTTTCACCACAAGAGGGTGCTGTGGGTTATATTTTAATGAGCCGTTTGAAAATAAGGACCACATGAACTTGTAGCAAAAAGCCTTTCGCCGCCGGGAAAATCGACATTTTTGTGTTTACCAGAACAAAGATGATAATCTTACAATAATACATTGTCCGAATTATTGACAAAACAAATACATTCTTTTGCAACTCCAAAGCTTTAGTAGTCGTAAGCATTCATCAAAACAATTTTATTGTTTAATTTCTCTAACAAAACAGAAAACAATGTGTGATCTGGAAATGGCTTACTTAAAAGCCACCGTCCCTGACAGAAAAGTGGCCGCTGTTGGATTGTGGTACACAAGATCTTTTTATAAGGCACCCTGAAACTCAGCCAACCTAAGGGTTACATAACGTAGCTCCACCTGATGTCAGAGATATAGGTCACATTTAATTTAAGACCGGAGTCATCTTGCATTTCTCAAAATGCTGATTACGAGAATAGGCCACCCATCCACCTTCAAACCAAGCTAAGCACGATAGAGGACACAAGTATTAAAGATAGGCGCGCTCAAACTCCAAAATATCTCAAAAATTACTTAGGGTGAGAGTTAACGACGTCAAAATACAAAAAAAGGAAACGCACTCACAAAATACTTCTCATGCTAGTTAAAAAAAAAAAAAGTTTATTGCACCATGCCACACAGAGGCGTTTCCGGGTCAAGCCGTTATCAAAGTGTAAAAAACACGAAACCACACTGGTTTTATCAGGGCAACAAGAAACAGGTGATAGCGTGACGTCATAATTGCCAAATTATGTACAAATTATATGTGCACACATAATACATAACAAATAAATACCAATATCATAATAAAACAATCCTATACATACCCCAAAACCCTCAAAGAGACAAAACAGACCATGATAGACAATGATTCACAGAAAGCAATGAAGAATAGAGGACAGACAGCACAGGGCATAAGTGTGTTGAACACCCTAAACAGCCTAAACAGACTGCCTGTACATTATGAAGCACATCACAGCAGAGAGCTGGGAGGGAGCAAAAATGTGGACAGTCTGACAGAGAACAGGGAGGGAGGGAAAACGTGGACCAGCTGGGGGTCCCGGAGGACCAGATTGGGAAACGCTGATCTATACTATAAGTATGTGGACACCCGTATTAATTACAGGAAATGTCTAATTAAGCCACACCTACTGCTTTCCGCTTGGCACCGTCATCAGACACCATCTATACAACAAGTCAGTTCTCCGCACTTCTGTCCTGCTAGAGCTGTCCTGGTCAGTGGCAAGTGAAGCGATCGTTAAGGTCAGAAGGTCTGGGAGGAATTCAGCTGCGAAGTGGTCGGTCACACAAGCTCAGAGAAAGGGACCTGATCAGCCAACATCAACACCCAACGTGAATGGCAGCAAATCCCACCAGCGAGGTTCCAGCATCTAATGGAAATCCTTTCCAGAAGAGCAAAGGCTATCATGGCAACAATGGGCCGAATAACTTCATATTAATACCCTTGGATTTTGATTGAGATGTTGGACAAGATGGTGTCCACATCCTCTTCACCATATTGTGCATATGAATAAATTAATATACTTATGATTCATGCAAAGTGCATCATACTTCTATTTAAAAATGACTTATCAGAATTTATAGCTTGCAGAATAAACCTAACAAACTTAATTATTAAAAAAAACGTAATAAGATAAAATGACCGGCAGATTTTATTTTTTAAATTCTGCTCTCCAGCTTTTGACCTAAAACAGTGAAGTATAATTAAACAAATAATAGGCTCCAAGGAAACCAACTCGGTTTCCCAATAACATGGTCCATCTCCATAGAATATATCATTCTTTTTCCTCATGCTGGTTAGCAAAAAAACGCTAACAGTTTCACTTCTTCATTCTCTCGGTTCAGTTTAAAAACAGCCTGTAATATATGTTCCGCCCATGTACTTATCCGGGGATGGAGGGAAGGAGAGAGGAGGAGGATAGAAAAACGTCATATTCCTTGTTTGAGCGATGACCATTAAAATAATGGCTAAAATGTTTTTACTGTACTATTTAAAGGTCCCATGTGTTTTTAAAAACAAATTTTCCTTCCAGTCGTTTTTTTTCCTTGAGAGCATCATGACGTTCAGAATTCAACCTAGCCTATTTTTATGCTTAACATCGTATGAATAAGCAGTACATTTGTATCGCAATTTAAAGATTCTGTGTGTGAAATGTCATATGCTCGACTTGTATTGTTAAAAAAAATAAACAAACTTGCAGCGCAACGACTGAACTGCAATGCTGAAAAATTATATCAGCTCGCGCGTCTGAAGACCCCTGGTGCACGTGAGAGCGCAATGTGCTCCGATGTGTTTTCATGAAATTCGATACTCTGGTTCCAAGAACTGGAGCGATCAAGGCAAACTGGAGATGTGTTTTTACGCGAGTATTAGGCTTTGCACCGTTTTGTACAGTTACTCCAGCCCTCAGACGCATACGGCTCGTGTTACAAGTATCCCTACACGCTGCCAGGACACCGTGTGATATATTCCTAGCTCTGTCCTGTTCTGCAAAACAGTTGTATAAGGGTTTCCAGCAGCTTAGAGAGCGGATGTTTTTCTTTCATGTCGCAATGGGAAAATTGCCTTAATAGATAGCATAAATGTTTATGTGGTATCATATTATGGGGATATCATAAACTGCTTCTGTTTATGGCTCAGAGGATTTTGATATTGCCAGATATCCTCAATGCTGAACTGGTCCTCATTTCGGTATGGTTACAGAACTCTGCATGAATAGGTGGTTTTATAAAGATAAACGCACAATGACCTATGCAAATATGTGTCATGTGTCTGGGACAGTCAAGATCAGAGATACACACACACACACACACACACACACACACACACACACACACACACACACACACACACACACACCACCACCACCACCACCACCCAATCAGTTATAAACAAAGTTTAAAAAAAATATCCACATCAAGAATTGTGGATTTGTGGCTTATCTACAAATATGACCTCTTTGTTGTACACAATATCTGACACAGCAGAACCTTTCTAACACATAAAATGCACAACATTTCAACCACCCTGTGATTCTGGTCAGGATAGATGATTTGAAGATGGATAGTTGGATGGTTGGAACATTTTCAACCTTGCCAGATGTCCGCCTAAGATGCAAAGTCCTTATATTGGACACAAAATTACAATGTCTTAGACTTTTTCCGTAAAAGTGCATCTAATTAAGCAGTAAAATTTAAAGTTCTTTTCAGTCGTGGACAATTAACATAAAGACAGGAGTACACGGCCACACGGTCAAAAAAGAAAAGGTAAAAGAAAAACTGCTGTCCCAATGTAGGTCGAAGGTTATGAGTGTGCGTTTGTGACGGTGTGTTTCGACGTTTGGGCTTCAGCTCAATGTGATCTTTTTTAAACAACGTGGACAGAGCTCCTTACTAAATAATACCTTTGCAGTTGTATAAAAAAATAATTTTGTCCAAGACAGCCGTGTGTGTAGCACTGGGGTGTTTGCTCCTGGCCTCACGAGACTGAAATTTACCCCGTTCATAGATTTCATTGTTTAAAAACATTTAATACAAGAAAAAAAGAACCATAAAGTACTTTTCCTCAACTATGTTGGCTTATATGTATACATCTTTCAATAAGCAAACATATGAAGGAAAACAACCCAGCTTGTTTACGTAACAGAACACCAGCTCATGAATTAAGGAACGCTATAGCTGGGACGCGTGGGCGTGCATCCTAGTTAAGGTGGACCGGTGAAAGACGTTCTATGCGACTTATTAATCCTTGTACACATCGTTTTTATTTTCTCAGTACCACCTACGACAAACGCAATAAAATATCGCCGTGAAAACGGTGCCTGTTTGCGAAAGTGCGACAACCTCGGTGCGTTTATTCCTGAAACATAACCTCGCTTACCCACATTTCCACCTTAAGCAGGGGCGGTCCACGCACCGTTAGAGACGCCGGTTATAAGCGATCATGATCGCAGACCCCCCTAGATTTCTCTGTGTATCAGAGGTATCACTCTTCTTGTTGGGAATCGGTTCCCGTTTTGCAGGTATTTTTAAATTAAATATATATTTATAACCGCATGTTTAGAGACAATGGGAAAACAGCATCGCAGAAAGCGTAACGGTCGTTTGCTTGCTTTGATTTATGTGGTCATTTTTATTATTTGTAACTAGCTTGTTATAATGCACGCTTTCCCCCATGCATTTCGTTTGCGTTAGATTACTGAAATATGTTACCGACGGAAATGGGTTTGTTATCCGGTAATTTAGTTGATTTATGCAACTAGATGTCTATCAATACCCGAAAACTGGACTCATCCGGTTTTTTCGTATCTGTAATCCACGAAGGTTTCATTAGGTTGGGTCATTATCTAACCGTTTTTTTTAACAAGGCTACGATTGCGCTTCTGTTACTGCTTTGTTAAAATCGAGTCACTCTGATGATTTCACCTTTTCTCTACAAACGGAAGCAAACATTGGGCCCCTACGTTGGCTAAATATAATCGGTAATGTCGGCACGTGAGCCGAACCGGGGATGAAAATTGTTTAAACGGGTTATGCCTGTATTTTATCTGGGGTTTAGTTTTTCTTTTTAGTTTTTGATACCCTTTGATGCCCTCGTTAACACATCAGAACGGCGTGCACGTGGAGAGACAGGCGGTCATGGGACTGTGATGATGCAATGATGTCACACTGTGACTGCATCTCTTCGCTCCGCACGCCGCACCGAAAAGAATCGCAAACTGCTTGCTAGTTTTGCTTCTTAAAATCTTTTGTTCTATGCAATCCTATTTTTCCCCTCCCAGGTTTAATACATTAAATTAACGTCAGCATCGTCACCATGAGCAAGGACACCGAATTGGACATGAAGGACGTGGCGCTGAACGACGTGGACCCGGAGAAGCAGCCGATGACGGACGGAGCGGCGGCGAACGACATCGTCGCCGCCTCCCCGACCGGCACCGAGAAGAACGGCTGCGTTAAAGTGAAGATCCCGGAGGAGAATGACGCCAAGTTCACCGGCCTTTCCAAAGAGGAGCTCCTTAAAGTCGCCGGAACTCCAGGGTAAGAACGGTGTTTTGACGAGTTGAGCTACTTTGTTGAGTTAGGCTACCGTAGTATTAATCGATAGCCATAACCCTAACCCCCCAACCCCCCCTAAAACCTAAACATAATCCCAAGACGGTGGAACTGCACATGCGCAGAAAGGCTCGATAGCCCGTCTCGATAGGTTGCATTGGTCGATAGAACGACGGCTTTATCGTTCATTTACCACATGATACACTAGGAGTGCATTTTTTAAATAATATTTGTATACTCTTTATTTCAGGTGGGTGAGGACCCGCTGGGCCCTGCTGATTCTTTTCTGGCTGGGTTGGCTCGGGATGCTAGCCGGAGCCATCGCCATCATCGTTCAGGCGCCCCGCTGTGAGCCTTTGCCGGCCTTGAACTGGTGGAATTTAGGACCTCTCTACCAGGTTGGCGATGTGGCCGCCTTCACGGAAGCCGGCAACCTGAAAGGTAAATTGCTACTTATAATAATTTGTGGAAATAGAGGAATGCTGTTGCAGTACCACAATTTTGGTTCGAACTACTACGTATCTGTCTAACTGACATGATACAATTAACTGAGAATCCCCCCCCCCCTCAATTCCAATTTAAATATGTCCCTCCATGCTCCTTAAGGACTCCTGGGAGTTTTACTTACACAAAAATGCTCTGGGGGCAGAACGAAAAAATGATTGCGTAACTTTGCCCCCAGCTCAGCTAATTTTATTGCCAAGATTTCAAGATCACATGTATATGCCTACTCCAAAGCCTACTCCAGTTCTTAACAGCTGGCCCTGTCCAGTTTTCGAGGCAGAAGCCGTAATGGGGTCAGGTTTCCTGGCTGCCCACCTCAGCCTGCATACAGGATTAATCCAGCTGATTTGGCCTCATGCTTTCTCAGCAGGATTTTTTTTTTGTATAATTCTGCTTATCTGGCAAGATCCCACTCTTCCTGTGTAATGTGCGTAAATGGACTCAGTGTGCATTTTCCCTTTCACACAGCGACCGTGTGACCCACTGTTCAGTGTTCTTATCGTGCAAACTGAAAAATTATGGATTTTGGTAAATAACAGCGTTTCTGTGGCCCATTCGAGGTGCGCGACTTTGAAAATGAAATGTGCTCCACAGGTGTAGAGGAGAAGATGGACGCCCTAAATAAGCTGAAGGTGAAGGGGCTGCTTTTGGGACCGATCCACGTGGCTGACGCGGACAAGATCTCGACCCTTGAGTTCGGTGAGATCGTCGCTGAGGTCGGGACCCTGGACCAGTTCAAGAGCTTGATCCACACTGCGCACAAAAAAGGTAAGTTGGATTTGGCTTTTCCCTTGGTCTGCCTGTTGTGATGCTCTGTTCCTGTTTAAGCTTCCACCCCTGTGCAGTTTCACTGGCCGTGTAGCTCCTTTTCATTGGCCCATAGGTGGCTCATGGGAGTGTCCCCTGCAAAAAAATGTTCTGAGGGCAGAATGAAAAATGATTGGTTCAGAGACAACCAATCAAATTGAAGAGGAGATGGGTCCAAGCAACTAGAGGAGGCGGAACCAAGACATCTCATTGGTTTGGAGACAATCAGATGTCTTGGTTCCGCCTCCTCTAGTTGCTTGGACCCACCTCCTCTTCAGTTTGATTGGTTGTCTCTGAACCAATCATTTTTCAATTTGATAATTTTCTGTTCTGTCCTTAGAACGTTTTTGTGCAAGGGAAACTCACTTGAGCCTGTAGGCAGCATGAAGAAATGTTTTTAAATTGGCATTGCAGGGGATTAGCGTTCATAATTTTATTATTATTATTATTTATTGACAATAGCAACAAAACAATAACACCAATAGTAATAATAAATTTATTCATGACACATGTCTCACTCAGTGCACATTTACACTGGAAAGAGATTTCTGTGTATAAGCAGACTTGTGGAAAAAAAAACCTGATCACATGCCAAATCAGATTAATGTTGGTAAAGCTGCATAAGATGGATGGTAAAACTAAAAACCAGTCAAGTGGGCATTAAGAATACAAAACGTAGTTTTGAGGCAATGGGGGAGGAAAAAATGCGGCTGGCAAAGTTTTGCATCTTGAGGCACTTGGTTACCTCTGAACCTGCTTGTAAAATTCAGCGAGGCTGTAACTACCAGCTAACTGTCAGCCGGTCTGCCCACGTCCCTCTAGGCATCTCGGTCGTCCTGGACCTGACCCCTAACTACCTCGGCAGGGAAGCGTGGTTCGCCAACGTGTCCGTCACCAATGTGGCTGAGAAGCTCAAGGTGAGAATCCGCAGCTGCCGCCTCGGCACGGAGACCGATTCTGTGCCACGTGTTTCCTAAAGTTTGGGCGAAAGCCATTCGCTGGATGACTGGAGCAGCTTCAGAAGATTCACCTACTAAATTGGCGCTTGTGCTTCTCAGTAGTCGATGTATAATGTTGCAGAGCCAAGGTTGCAGTGGAATAATTGGACATCGTTAAACCCAGAGACCTTACAATTCTGCCCAGGTTCAAATGTGTTATTTAGTAACATCGTGTTCGGTTGTCGTTTTAATACCTAGAATAACACCCCCTGTCTTGCTCTCTCCCCACCCTCAGTCTGCCCTGGTGTTCTGGCTTGACCAAGGCGTAGATGGGGTTAAACTGTCGGGAGTCGACCGTGTGTCCAACCTGGTCCCGAGCCTTTGGAAGGACATTCGGGCTATCGTGCAGATGGGTGAGAAGAGGAGGTGAGGCAGATGAACTCTTTCCTGTGCTTAAATGGGTTTCAGTATGCTTCTAAATAGAATTTGTGTGGAACATAAATGATAAATTTAGAACTTGCATAACACATGTATTTAAATCCTGTAACTGGTGTTTAATTTCCTCCCATTGGAATAAAATGCTCAGCAGCACCCTCTAGTGGCTGTAGTGATTTCCTGCATCATAATGTAACATACTCCTGTCATCAGGCTTCTGATCGGTGTTGTGGACCGAAGGGACTCCACAGAGGTCTCCAACCTTCTGAACTCTACTGAGGTCGACCTGCTCCTCTCCGGCGTCCTACAGTCCAGCTGCATTCCGAAGGACAGCAGTGGCGAGTCGTACGTGGAGTGTGCGCAGGCCATCCAGGAGCTGTACTCTGCACAGGTGCAGACACGGCTGGCCTGGAACCTGGGGGAGCGGGCGCACGGTCACCTGGCCTCGCTGGTCGGGCCTCGCCTGGTCAAGCTCAACCAGGTGCTGCTGTTTACGCTGCCTGGTACACCTGTGTTCAACTATGGGGACGAGATTGGCTTGGAGGACCAGGTGAGAAGGAGGGGTTGGTCCTAGAAGGACAGCGCTTGAGGGGGGGAAAAAATACGACTGCATCAGGAATACACTGCTTGATTCAGTTGTGAGTGACAGATGTTACCTTCCTTTTTGACAGGACACAAAGTTTCCCAGGATGCACTGGGACTCAAAGGACACAAACGAAACTACGCAGGTAATTTCTAAATTAAACCTTATGACTGGAAATCTGGTGTTTAATCTGCTTCCTGAGATCCTGCTTCAGATCCACTGTACACGCATTTCCCTAAAACCAGCTATGTAACGTCGATCATTTTCGATAGTCTCAACATAATTTCCTAACTATTGAAAGCAGTTGGCCCTGTTTAGTGTTGCGTCCTTTACTGCATTTGAAATTAAATATCTGTAGGCTAGGGCATACCAGGACAACAGCCTTGTCTTTAACTGCTGCGCCACCTGTTGTCTCACTTCCGCCTTGCGCTGACCCTTGTTTTTTCGCCTTTCGCTACAGGATGAGGGGGTTCAAATTTCCAGCAGCTTATTCAAGGACCTGAGTGAGCTGCGAGGAAAGGAGCGTTCCCTGATTCACGGCGACTTCGCCGTCATCCACAGCTCGAACTCCTCCCTGGCGTACCTACGGTACTGGGACCAGAGCACCCGCTACTTGGCTGTCTTCAACTGGGCACCCCAGGCTGTGACGCTCAAGCTAACGGGCGCTGACCTTCCTGCCCAGGCTACTGTGCAGCTCAGCACGGACTCGACGCCCCCTAAGGGCAGCACCGTGCAACTAGCGGCGGTGGAACTGGGCCCCCAGCAGGCGGCGCTGTTGAGCTACCCTTATAGCTCTTAGAGAATTAGGGTGATGTGTCCGCCTCAGTGTTAAGAAAATGTTAAGTGCTGCAGAGAGTGCTGTCATTTTAGGTATTTGTGAGCTCTGTATTCTCTGGAGTCCATGCATTGGTAGTTTTTTTTTAAATTTCGTTCACATAAGATAATTGTAGACACGATGTTACTGTAAGAGGGATGTTTATGGTGCATAAAATGTGCTGAAAATGTCAGTATTGCAAATGTTAACTCTTAACTCCTGTTTTTAGTTTTTAAATGTGAAAAATATGCAGTAATTTCAAAGCTGTTAAAAGGCATGTATTCTGTTCATTTACTTTGGCTGTGTACAAATGCATTTTAATGTAAAAGGGAAAAAAACTAGAGAAACTACTGACATTAAATAATGCCATATGCACTCAGCAAGTAAAGTAAGTTATTTTAATTTGAAATGACTCATTGAAGCAATTCTGTTTAATTCATCCAAAAAGTCAGTTCCCACATACACCTTACCTGTAGGGTATACTTGGACCTTTTCTTCAATATTACATTGGTCCAGAGGCGTTTTTTTTAAACTTCTCTTCAGAGTTTAGTTTAAGCATTGAGTTAGTGAAACATCAGTTGAAATGAGTGAATGGAAAAAAATCTTCACCTGAAATCCAATGTTAAACTACACAACAACCAAAATAATTGGAGCTTTATGTATACTTCATATATTGCAATACATGGCATAGGAACATAAATAACAAATATACTGGATGATTTCCTATGCCATGTATTGCAAAGGCCATAGTCCAATTGGGGCATTTAATTTGTAAGCCAGTACACATCATACTTAATATAAAATATTTACTATTCTGCCCAAGGAGAAGGCACCAATTTGCTCTAGACTCATCCAGTTGCAATGTCAGTATTCCAGGTTTGGTCAGTTTGCTGGTTTGTATAAAAGTTTAAGCAAATCATAACAGGAACACATTTTTTCTGATTTTTCTTTTGCCATAAACAAAGTTTTTTTAAAAAATGCACACAGAAAACAATATGCGTTATTTTCAAATTAGGTTGAAGGTGAATTTTTTTGCGAAAGGATCATCCTTTATTTGCAATTGAAGCTGAACCTGGAACAATGTCAAAGAGTGTCTTTCTCCTCAACAAAAGCTGTCTGTCTTCTGGCTTGACGCTGCACCTACGGAGTCCTATGGTGCTGAATTGGGAAGGGAATGCGCTGACAGATGAGTTTAAAAAAAAAAACAGGCACTAACCAAGCAGAACTTTGCACTGGCTTTTTTGACAGACTGGGTTTTAATAATGCAGCAAATTTCATTTTGACTACACGTATCTGTGCCTGACAGTCCCTCACAAAAGTAGGCCTTACAGGACTTGATATTGTCAAGCAAGCGTAACATACAGATTATAAACTAATCATGACCGTTAACATGCTAATCTAAACTTTAAACCAAAATCAGACTACTTATCTGTAGACTCTAGGTGTTGTTTGTCGTTTTTTAAAACAAAATGTCTTGTCCAAGTTAATGGGCTTAGTTAATGGATGTTGGTTACCTGTGTATACCTGTGGGGGATCAGTATGTGATGATTCCCAAACGTATAATTTAACATTGTGTGAAATGCACTCTTCCTTTTCCTATTAGATCCCCGTTGGCGTTTAGATTAGGCCTGATGCCTGCCAGTACTATATTAAACATTCAGAACATCACGCCTTATATTTTATTAACGTCATGTTGCCTGACTAGTTTATCAAGGGAAACCCATTTTACTGAATACTCCGTGTGGGTCAGTTCATCTAGAAACGTAGACATGTATGTAATTTTATATCGACAAAATACGACAAGTTACCAAATCATCCGCTCGCTGGCAGCTGGAAGTAGTAAATCTTACTACTGTATTTCTTTAACGTGTGAGAGCGGTCCCTCCCAAGCGGGAACTCCCTGACGCATTGCGGGTGGCCATCAACCAATCCGGTGACCCTCAGCGGGTCAGCTGACGCACGAAACAGTGCCTTCCCGCCATACATAAAGTTCCGGATTGCAATGTAAAAACATTTCAGGATTAAATAACAATCAATATCAAGCTAATATATATAAATCGAGTTGTTTGTTCACAAATCAAGCACACATATCATATAAAGTATGGCATTTTGATTGGTAGACGGAGCAGACATGTTTATTCCAACGCCCTTTCCAATAGGTTAGTCCGTCCAAGTCAAATTCGACTCGCGCTACTCGCCTGTGGCGGTTTTCCCCATTCAGCCAACAGCGCATGGATACCAGCGAAGTTGTTAGGAAGTACGGCGGCCGGCACAGGGGCCGCACAACACACGCGGCTTGATCTACGGAGTGCGAAGGAGCAGAAGTGACAGTAGTTAACGGCGTGAGGTGCGGAAGGAAGCGTCGCGCGCCTAATAGTTCACGGAGAGCTTGCCGTTTTCAAACCAGCAATAAAAAGTTACTTACCAACCGAACATGGTAGGTATACTCCCCCCGTGCCTTGTTTCCGATTATTTTATCGCTTCCGTGTTCTGCAAAGAAGTTTGTAGTTTAACAGCCGGCGGGTGTGGGTTGAGTGGAGGAATAGCTGGAAGCGCCTTTGCTAGCTGGTTAGCTGCGAGCTCTAGCCGCCGTTGCGTTATTTGATATTGGCCTTTGAAGCTGCTTTTCTTAGGTCTAGTATGTGTATGATTATACCAATGCTATCAGTGTAGTCATTAATATGGAATCTAATCCGTGTTTCATTAATTAAAATGTTTACTTTGTCGGATATCTGCGATTTTTTTAAACATCACAGCTAGCTTGCTACATCACGTAGCTCGATAACTAGTTCCCTGACTCGTCTCGTTTTGTTCGCGGCGTTGGCAGCTAAATTTAATTCCAGGTGATCTGCGGTCTTTATCCCAGCCGTTGTGTCGAATTATTTATGCCTATCGTGGTATTCAGCCCCCCAACCGGCGAAGCCGGGATGTTGGATTCCAATGCAGTTATGGCCAAATAAGTAGCTAATTAAAATTAAGCTCGTCGCTCGCTTATTATATAATAGTGCAGGTGTGTGACTTTTCGTATTAGTTGCGGATCCATAAACGACGGTGCCTTAAATGGCTCTCATTTTCCACGCCCGCTGTTAAAGATGGCCTGCAGAGGTGTAGCGTAGCTGGCCGCCTGCGGTGTGCTTGTTTGACAGCCGCCCATTCGTGCCATTGATCGGTATCGCCTTAACCGCCGAATCGGAGGAGCCCGCAGCAGAATATATTTAGATGTTGATAGTGCGTGGTGATTCTTATCTGCTGCGAAGGATGCCTTATGCCTAATTAAGAAACCTAAAATATTTGAAATGTTTCTACTGAGAACGGTTTAGGAGTCATGTTTAAGAGGTTTTTTCCATTGACATCATTTTGATTGCTTTCTAGGACACTTGCAGACTGATTTAATAATATGCCTAATGTGATGCAAGAACGCCTAATTTTAGATAAATTAACCATCATGGTGCACACTCCAGTAAAACAATTTTGTGTATTTCTAATTGGCCCTTAGCAAAGTCATGCACAACACTTTGACTCCCCCAGGCCAATGCTGCATTAAATCAGTCAGTGTGCCGCTATCATGTGGCTTGTGTTTGTCGTGGGAATGATCCTTTGCATGTGCTGGTTTAACAATCTGCTACCCAAGGATGTTCATTTCTTTGTTTTTTCTGTATTTTTTTCAGGCTGACCAGCTGACAGAGGAGCAGATTGCTGGTGAGTGCTTAAACAGATTTGGGAAAAAAATACATATGTCTTTACTGTGGGGGTGTTTCAGATCCACTCGAGCCAGATCTGTTAGTTGGAATAGAGTGTAGGAAGCCCATTCCTCAAGCTGTGTTGCTGTCACCCCTGGTCCTTTTAGCCTGGACACGCTTAGCTACTGCCAGGTCTAGTTAAATGTATTATTTGAGATGAGTGCTGCTTTTGACCTATGCAGATGTTTTGTTTCCAGCCAGTTGGTACTGGGACTTCCAGTTTTTGGCAGTGATATCCTTCTGAGTCACTATTTAAAACGTGTGTTATGTATCTTTTTTTTTTTAAATAAATGTCTGGTGTGTTTTCATGTACAGAGTTTAAGGAGGCCTTCTCGCTGTTCGACAAGGATGGCGATGGCACCATCACTACCAAAGAGCTGGGCACTGTGATGCGATCCTTGGGGCAGAACCCTACAGAGGCTGAGCTGCAGGACATGATCAATGAGGTCGATGCAGACGGTGAGGGATGCACCAGTTCATGATATGGTGGGGGCATGGAGTGAAATGCTGGCAGTGGATTCCTGGGAGGGGGGACAGGACTCGCCCTCTGGGTTGGGTGAGCGACTGAGGGATGACATCGTGTCTCTGACATGCAGGAAACGGCACCATCGATTTCCCGGAGTTCCTGACCATGATGGCGAGGAAGATGAAGGACACCGATAGTGAGGAGGAGATCAGGGAGGCATTCAGGGTCTTTGACAAAGTGAGAGCTTTTTAAAATTTTGTCACTAGGAAGCATAACGATGCCAAAGCCATCAGAACAGAATAGATCCAGAAAAGTCCATTGTGTCCTGGAAGTTAAGAATATGCTGGTGTACGGGGTGACTGCACAGCTTAAGAGGAGAACCATCATGTCAAGGTTTACAGGTAGACTGCAAATGTGTAAACGGTGAATGTTTACTGAAGCTTGCTTGCTTTTGTGTGTTTTCCTAGGATGGCAACGGCTACATAAGCGCCGCGGAGCTTCGTCACGTCATGACAAACCTGGGAGAGAAGCTGACGGATGAGGAGGTGGATGAAATGATTCGGGAGGCTGACATCGATGGAGACGGGCAGGTCAATTATGAAGGTCAGTGTACCCTCTGCCCCGCTCATGGTTTATCTACAAACTTGTCTTATTACTAAGATGACATTTTATAATTCTGGCAGCAAAAATGAAATTAGGTTAGGAGCAATTATTGGGGCGTTTCTTAGAAAAATAAAAGCTCTCCATGAAAGTCAATCATGTTTGACATTCAATTTTTGTAAGTCGCTTACGTGATGCGGATTAACATGCGTTGACTTCTTTAATTCTTTTGCCTTTGCAGAGTTTGTACAAATGATGACTGCAAAATAAAACCACCGATTGAACGCACTGGGCCAAATGGAGGACAGTACCTTCATTATCAACACTCTACAAGCACTCAGATTTTGCATTTACGATTTACTCTTTGCGTACAGTTATTTTTCCATGATTTATTATTTTTGATGCCTTGGTTAATCTATGAAATGACAATTATGTATGTGTATGGTATCTGTGGTGGCGAACCAAGCAAGCTTTTGTTTACTAGGAAAAACATGCATGTTCAGTTCAGGCTTTTTCTCTTTTCTTTTTCCTCCTTGTTAAACTGCTCTTGCATCCATGTTCTGTGACCTCTGGCTGAATAATGCCCCACTCTGTCTCAGCACTTCACGGGGAGGGATGTGAGAGAAGGTGACGACCGGCTGAAGTACGTGGGTAATTCCCAAACTTCCCAGCATCTTATTAGCAGATGCCCAAATGGGTTGCTTTTCTCAGGAACGTATTTTCGTCTCATACATGTTGCGGTGGTTTTAATTTAGCATGACATCTATCGGTAACGGCCCAGTTAAAGTAAAAAAAAAAAAAAAGAGAGAATTTTATTGTTTGCCACATTGAGCTAATTGGCAAGGCTTTATTTCTGAGTGATGTGTTGGCTAGACTGAAATCGGGGTTTCCATCAGGGCGGTCAAGTATCAACACAGTGAGTGGAATGTCCACTGAGGCATTTTACAAAGGATGCCAATGGTTTATTCAAATCTAACCTCAGTTACATGTATTCAGCCCTTATTTTTAGATTATCTAACTACAGTAGGTACAAGCTATGTGTGGAGGGGAGGGTACTGGATCCATTTCCATTTGGTCATCTGTGAGTAGATGCTAAAGTCTTAGCCAATGGATGACTCGATGCCTAGGTTTAGTAGAGAATGTATCTATGGGTAATTATTAGCATTGGATATTTCAGGCAGATGTTTTGTGCTCTGTTATTAAAAGGTTATAAATAAAATAGTACGAGATGCCAAAACTGCTGGTGACTGACTTCAGCAGCCTAACCAAGCTACTTATCACGCTCTAATTGCTTGGCTACATGCTTAGGAGGCATGTATGGATACGGATTTACAAGCTTTAGTGATTTAGCTGCAAACAAATAGACAATGTCAGCCCTTTTTTCATTACATAGCTTGCTCCAGAAAAAAATTAAACGACTCAATAATGCAAATTAGAACTTGATTAAATATGCAGCAGCAACATCTCCCTGTTATCTTCAACTGCTTCAAATAGAAGCACATACATACTTCAGTGGATCAATCTCTTCGATTTCCATAAGCTGTAGGAGCTAGTAATGAACAAATTATCCTGGTCATTTTATCACTGAATGTTGTGTGATGAGCCAAACATACCGCTCAATCCTTACATTTCTCAGTGTGCAAATATTTTTCTTTTGTTTAAACACTTAATCTCGCACAAGGTTTTGTGTTGTTTTGATGAGCTAGGTACTTGTTTTGGAAATTTGTCTCCTTCAGGTATTGTGATCTCAGTCATTGATGTTTTTTTTTAATACATTTTTAAGCACACTTCAAGATATGTACATAAGAATCTGATTTCTAGGGGCTGTACTGAGTTACATGGCAATCTATTGCAAATTTTCAATGCTGCCTTCATTCTCTTTTGTAAACACGTTTAACTTGATACTCAGTTTGAGGTTTTGAGTTGCCAATTCCACCACCCCTACCCCACCCCCTACTGCTCATGTTGTCTTAAGCATGGGACGTCATGCATTCCATTGCAGATCTGAAGTTAAATTCTTGCTAATAAAACTCTGCGATCAGTGTTTCTAAATGGCCTCTCCTGTGGTTCTTCAACTTGTGCGTTACGGAAGGCTGATTATGACGCAGGTCTTTGCAACGCGATATATTGCCTCCGTAGGAATATTGCTGGTCTGTTAAGTGAATTTGCTTAGTTGCGCGATGGGTAGAGATTACAAAATAATGCACTCCATAGTAGAAACACGATATATCAGAAACGTGGTTGTACAAACGGAAGACGACAAATGTGTCCATTCTACATGAGGGCTTACCGCTTTGAAGATCTACATAGTGTTAAGCTAACAGTTTGTATTTACATTTTGCGATAAGAATAGGACATAACTTTGCATACGCATTCAGGTTTTACTTTTTCTTGGTTCATGTCACTAACACCCGAGGAATAAAGCACATAATTACAGTACGATTACTGCAGCAATCTTTTTAATATTACAGAAACTTTAAAGCTGTGAGGTTCAGGTAATTAATTTTCACAGAGCAAGGGCGCTCATTGAGTTTATGGAAGCGACGCATTATTTGCGATTACTTTGCCAACATTTGCAATTAAGAGATCACAGCTAAACCTTACACACCTAAATTACCACAGCTGAATTGTGAATCATAGCACTCCAATAAGTATCAATTTTGCATCAATATTGCCCGCGGCCACCTTCGCATTTCAGCATTATGTCATTATGTAGGCGGGACCTAAGCGTCTAGAAGCTTCACCAATAAAAGGTCTGTGGTCTTCAGCCAATGACTGGTTAGATCGGTCGCCTCAACTGTGACAGATGGCGCATATAGCCAATTATCGACTTCTCTGAGTTTCTGACCATGAGCAAACGGTTTTCATTTCAAGCCTATTACCTTACACTACTTCCCGAGTTTATATAGCCTCAAGATGACCTACTAATACGTTCGTATTTCGTGTTAACCGTGAAAAGATTTTTCAACGGAGCTGCCACTTGACATTCGGCAATAAAAGCTCAAGGTAATGCAACATGCTACAGCTACTCAAGCAGGAATATCTGAATAACTGCCGAATCAACCACTTGGGGAAGCAAGCGGTTTTTTAAATCGCTTTTTTTGTGTACGCTTGCGCGAAAGGAACAACCCAACCTATTGTCTAAGGAAAATAGCCTTCTTTCGCTTTTTCATTATATGTGTAAAGCATCCATCCATTACTAATTTACGAATTTCTAATTACGTGTTGGCTCATTTCGTAAGGGTGTAATTTATTCTAAATTTAGTAACACTGTCTGCATATTTGGTGGTTTCACTTCGACAGCATAATTTAACGAACCAAATAAGATCAGTCGCTCCAAAATAAATATAAACATCGAAAGACCGCTTACAGATGACTAAAGTCCTGGAACCACGCGTTAATATTTGCGTTGCGAGTTCAAGTGAGATAAATCGTTCAGTGGGCGGGTCTTTGCGGCACGAGATGACTCGCTATTGGCCCAATGTCAGATGGGGGCGTTACGGCCAAGGCCAATTACAAGTTCCCGGCGGTGGTGCTTGGGGGCAATTGATACCTGGGCTTGAGTAGGTAGTTTGGCCTGCCGGCTTTTGACGTCTCCGCTTACAGCCATCGCCCCCCCGACATAACAGGCGGTAGACTTGGAAAGGAAGAAAGGAAGTCAATCGAGGGTTGCTGGACTAGCAAACTGGCGACACTGAAACCACCCGGGCTAGGGGTGTAAGACGCACAATAGGGGCACGTCGCGGCTCTGTCAGTGACACCGACGTGAGAAACTTTTTTTTACGAGTTTAAACACGACGCACACGAGGCAAAGGTAACTCCACAGAAACATGAGTGTTGTGTTTAGTAAAACAGTTATGCGAGCTTGTTTTGGCCTGCGTCGCCTACGCACGATGGTGCCCAGCAGTTTGTTAGCTAGTGGCTAAATACATCGGGACTGATTTCTCAGGCCGGGGACTAGTTTGCATGTTAACCACGCACGCAGCCAACCACATAACTCGCATTGTGGTTAACCGTTGCCAGCAATTATTTTTTATTCGAAATGCAGCCCTGGCACTGCATGACAGTTAAGAGATCCTCCGTGTTCAATAATTAAACTTTCCTCGGAAAGCCTTTGATATAGAATATTTAATATCCTATGCGATATTTTAAAAATAAAATTTAAATTGCATCCATCCATTCCGCTTTTCAGTCACTGGATGACCAATTAGGAAAGGTTCGTGAGCTCTTCTGTGATCGTGCGGTTTTCTTTGAACTATATGCCTTTTGGACATAACGCTGAGATAAGTGCTGTATATGCATTCAGATAAGCCATTAGAAGGTTATATGTTCGCATCCCAAAGTTTAGTTTAAAAATGTAACACAGCTCAGCGAGATACTATGTGTAAAATGATATGTGAATATAATAAGAATGGCCAAATTGGCCCGCATGTTTAATTCTGAGTGAAGTGCTGACACGGTGCTCTTCGTGTTCTGCTGCTCGTTAGCGGCTGCTGCTGCGCCTTGTACCACGTGCGGCTGTCCGTCTAATTTATTTGCTAACGTGCAGTTGGGTATTACATGCAGTACGTGCGCGCTGAGATTGAGATACGTTTTAAAAGTGGCACAATAGTGAAAAATTGTGTTTGATGTTGGATCTTCTGCCAATAACCCTGATGTGATAGATCTTGGATGCATGGATTGGTGTTCTTATTAGAGTAAACAGCCTTTTTTTGGAATAAGCTCATAGAAGTCTGGCATCAAAATTAAAACGTACCCATTGGGTAGGGCTTCTGTACGGTATTCTGTGAAATTGCTTCTTGGAAAGTTAAGAATTGTTTTTCTTTGTTATATGTACCGTTATAGTGTTGGTCATGGTTTTCATTCAGATTCCCAACTGGAACCAGTATTCTGGCATGGTTGTGCGGGCTGAAAGTATTTCTTTGAGTAAACAGCTAACGTCATACAAAAGTCCAAAATATCCAGTTTCTTCAGTCAGCATTTATAACGTTGGCCGCCTATCCCGATGCATTTAAAATCCATGGCACGTTTCTAGCGAAATACTGTTTATATCCAACGCGGAACATCTACCCAAGAGTAGCACATTGAGTGGTTTTGTGCTTTGGGCCTCATCCATAATCTTATTAATGTCCTTTTCATACCCTGAACACTGAAGCTGTAGCTGGTGCCAGCTTAAAATCAGTGCTTCCAATCTACCTCTGTAGCACAAAGTCTTTTTATAACCTGCTTTTCTTGATGGCTTCTCCCGTTCATTACTGTTAGGTGTTTAGAAACTTCACAGATTGGGAGTTAAACTAGGACAGCCATGAATGCAGAGCTGTAACCTTGCATTGATTGCATACTTTACTGTTTTGCAGCTGTTGCATCGTATACTGAAACTATAGTCTAAAGTCCAGAAAGAGACCAGACCAATGTTAACTTTTGAATAAAAATTGGTCAGTCTTGTATCTCCTTTTCCTGATCAGGGTTATGGTATGTGGCGGTATGATGGAGGGTTGTTCCTGACAGGACAGGGCCAGCATGCACCATAGATGGCATGATAGCCCATTTGATAGCACATGGACTGAGTAAGATAAAATGCTTCCCTTCATATGTGTTCCGGTTTGCCTAACTTTGTTGTATGAGCATAAACATTTTATGGCTCTCTTGGATTGTGTGAGCGCTCACTATTTACATTGTGGTTTGTAACCTCTGGCCGTTTTGGTAAGTCTTTGTTTGAGTTGCCGTGTGTCTGTGACTCACCCCGTCATCCCTGTCATGTGACCCATGGTCGTCAGCGATAGGGAACTGGAGGAGGGAGCTCAGTGATTTTTGTGTAAGTAAGTCAAAGGTGAGAGGTGGGACCCCCCTTACTGGGGACGTGTCTGTTTGCCCGGTCGCGTGTGGCTCGACACGCAGCCTCGGTATGATGAAAGCACACACTGAGCTTAGGGGTCGGGCTTGTCCGCCCCAAGCTTCATGAGCAGGAAGCCCCTGCTGTCATGACAACCATTTCTGCAAGTTGCCCTCAGACTCTGCAATAAGTCTCCCTCCTCATCTCATGGTCAAGCTATCTGGGCTTAACTGTGGATCGCCACAGACTCGCAAGCTCCCTTTACGCAACTCCCGTCTTAAAACTTTTATCTGCATATTTCGTCTGTATATTTTATGTCTTTCGATTGAGTTTCTACAGTAAATGTTCTGCAGTCACATTCAGCATGAGGGCGGTTGCTTCCCATGACTTAAACCGTTTGAAACTCATAAATGGAGTCAGGAAGGATGTGGCATAAATTGGTAGGTAAGTACTGTGTGCTCGAATAATTTGGAGAGGCAGGTATTGATAATGTTTTTTTTTTCTGATGATAAAGCTGGCGTGGATGTAGCCAGATGGAAGTGGATTTGTTCATACTCACAGGAGAGTGAAACACTTGAGTCAATCACAGAAACACTTTGCCTTTTGTGTTTGTTATGACAGTCCAACTTTTGCGCTTGAAAATTGCCGGAAAATGGAAAGCAATTGAGTAGAGTTGTATTTCTTGCCTCAAGCCGATTGGCTGGTATTGAAAGCCTCTTGTTGGCAGTTCTGGTAACGAGTAGAGATTCGCCTGTCGTGTGCAATTAGTGTAGATGAAGGAGAATGGGCTTGGGCTCTTTGAGTGTTTTCCCGTGACTTATGGCTGATTTCGTTAGAACAGGGGAGGGCAATCTTACCCAGAAAGGGCCGCTGTGTATGCGGGTTTTTACTGCAACTCCCTAATTAGATAACTAATTAAAGAACTGGTTGGCTGAAGAGTCCTCACACCTGGGTTTGAACAGCTGACCTACAGGTTACCCCAAAAACCTGTCTCTCCCCCATTAGAGGAATACAACTACCCTAGTCTCCATTGGGTCTGTGCCTCCGCAGTTTGACTCAGTTTCTGAGTTTGCATCTGAAACTGCACCATGTGAGGAACTGCTGCAGAAATGGATGGTTCTCGTTTAATGGGCGAATTCCGTTCTGGAAGTATTCGTCCACCTTAGTGTACGGCATGACTTGAGCGAAAGTGTAATATCCCCGTCAAACCCAGTCTACTTTCCTCAAACACTCCAGCATGAAGACGATGAGAATCTGCTTGCCCACGCTGGTATTTATCCCAGACAACCCTGTATGATGCCTTTTAGGATTTCCGTGCCGCAGAGATGATTTTGGGGGGCCTCTTGTGTGACAGTGTGAGATCTTTGGGTACCTAAGCTTCCACACTCCACAGACTGATTTATTTTTTTTGGGTGTACTTCAAAGTTTATCAATGTTTCATTGTTGGTGCCACCCCCAACAAAGGAAGTGTAAGCTCTTGTGCGAGTGATTTTTCCCTTTTCTGTTTGCTGCTCCTGAAGTTGTCAGCTACGGCGGGCGCGAGTTTCCTCTTCCTCGGTCTCTTTTTATGTTCCTGTTCCTTGGCGCGTTGACGCCTGTGTTGCCGGTGATGAAATCCATCCCTTAGTTTCGTCGGTGATGGATCTCTACGAAGCTATGGAATTTGTCAAGCTGCAGTTATTGGCCGTGTGCTGCCTTGTTTGTCGTCTGCTGTGGCCACTCTGAAGACTTATTGTTGCTATCGAGCCGTTGGAACCTCGAGGGTATTTTCTTATCCAGGGTCAGTCTGTTTTAGTGAGCTCGTTAAATCAACACTGTAAAGGTAAATGGCACCGTTTGCTTGGCTTTTAGAACCTGACAGGGCTCCTCTATCAGGGCTAATGGCGGGGAGGGCCCACACATGCTTGTTTGACCTTGCAGACCAGCCAATGAGATTGTAAATAGGTGCGCGGTGATCAAATGTACCTGAAGGTCAAGTGTTGTAATTGGATGACGATTGAGTCTGGCTCATGGTGGACTTGCGACGCTAAATGCTTAGCCTCGGTTGTTGCATGTCTGCTTCCTAGACCTGGGGGGTGTTTCCACAGAACGGGATTTCTCAGGTAGCTGGGTTAACTTAAGCTAGAAGTCATGATTGTCCAATAGGAATGTTCCATACTTAAACTATCTGATATTTGGATCGGTATTGGCACCGATCCATACCTATTAGGACCAGGTATTGGCTATATGTGACGAATCCACATTCGATACTTTATTTAATGTAAAAAGAGAGCCCCAATTTCTTGTTAAATCGATTTGTACAATCAATCGCATGACTGCTTTTTCTCATTTTAGATTAGTAGATTATTGTGGCTTTCAAGCTAACGCTGCCTCTATGTTTTTGCCACTTGTTGGGTGTGAGCACAGTGGCTTCTGCCTGCTCTGATGTCCTGTGCATACCCTTCTCAGCACGAGGAGCGTAACATCAGTTCAGAAGGTGACGATCTGGATGTATTTTACGCTTTTCGCAACAGTTGTAGCACGGAGAATTGCAGTCTTTGTGAAAACAACATTTTGAGAGGTGGGAGTAGCATTTAGTGGAAAATCCCTCCAAACAAAAGCAGATGCAGTCGTGTTTGACGACGAGAGCGAATGGGTGATTTGGGAGTCGCTAGCTTGGGCTGTTTTGCGCAGTCGCTGCAGCTTGGGCTGTTTTGCGCAGTCGCTGCAGCTTGGGCTGTTTTGCGCAGTCGCTGCAGCTTGGGCTGTGATCACCGCGGAGTGTAAGTGATGCTGTTGCCAGGAGGAGAAAAAATGTGGGGCATTTTAAGCACTTGGCACTTGCTTATCCTCACTTGGAAGATATTCAGACTGAACTGCAAATGCCTCAAAAATGCTTAAAACAAGATCTACAAACCAGGTAGAACAGTAGCCTACGTTATGTGTGTTTCTGGTGCCTAATTAAAGATTTTTTTTGGCATATTTTGTTTTCCATTTGTAAGAATACATTTATACTTTATTATATTAAAATATTAAAGTAAAAAGAGCTCTTGTATCAGAATCTGTATCTGTATCACCAGTTGTGTATCAGAATTGGATTAGAATTGAAAAAATGTGGATCAGTGCATCCCTGCGTAAACCGTTATTGAACAATCATGGGTTCTGTCTTAACCCAGCAAACTGAGAAATCTTTGCTTTGTGGAACATCCCCCTGGTTTGCCTTGGAAGAGTGGATGAAGAATCATCCATGCTCAAAAGTCTGGTCCATGACCAAAGTTCTCTTCTGGTCCCATGTTGAGGCGCCAAGCTTCGGTGGCTTTTACTAAAACCAGCTAGTTTAGTTTTTGTGTCACTGCCGGTTACGTCTCTATCTCGCGCTGCTTTCCACCATACATACTGGACATTTTGGCTTGTGTATAGTACTAATTTGTGCAAGGATTGCACGCCTGTAATTTTAGGCTGGAGTTATTTGAGTGAAATATCCAGTCCTGCGCACTGATAAAATGTTCGACTTCAAGCTGGGAACCAACACTTCAACGGTTTGTAGCCTGTCAGCCTGATTACACCTTTGCATGGTTTCTCCTTTGAGTCTTTGCCTTTGACCATCTTTTCTTCTCCTTCACCTGCCTGCCTCTATTTCATTACCATGGTTTCTTCTCGCCTGCCTCTCCTCTCCTGCGCTGGCGCCTCCCGTTCAGCTTAATTGACGACGCTGTCGGCGTGCTCGTCTTCATCGGCAGCAGAGTTTCGCCGCGCTGATTCGAGCGAGCGGGTGTCAAGTGGCACCTTGTGACTGTGCACATAGGGTGTGTATTTAGTCATAAGGTTTGGTGTTTATCTTATCCCGCGATACGGTGCCACTTTGTCCTATCGCGTCAGGCCCCTGCTCAAACCCAGTGTGTGTGTGTGTTTTTTTTCCTCCTTCCCCTCCATTTCCCTCCCTTTCACCCTCTCCCTTTCTTCACCCTCTCAACAGTTTCCACCTCCATAATTAAACCTTTCAGAATGTTCTGTAAGCTTCTGGTTATTGGATTCGTCAATCGTGGCCTTTTCCATGATGAACAGTGAGCTTTGACCTAGTTCTCTACCGCGAGGTGTCGGGACCCAGTAACCTTGAAGCAGCACCGATACCTTTTCTCTGATTAGCTGAATGCCTTGTCAGGCACATGACAAACCCTTTTTTTTCTTTGGCACGATTCTGTTAAACACTAGTTATCAACCAAAGCTCAGTTGATCTCTGGAATCTAAATGCAATGCAAAGCTTTACACTTCAAAGGGTTGTCTTACTGTTAGCTGTGTCTTAATTTTGTTTAATACCTATACAAGGGAGTTCTGTCCCACTGAAACTGAGGGACGTCTGCAGGTCTTGAAGGATAATCGTCTTAGTGCTTTGGTCTGGGTTCCTGTCTATGATGTTGGGTTTGGCGCTATCATGTTATGCCTGTAGGGGGCAGCTAAATATATCTTCAAATTGTACAGGTGATTTTTCAAACTTGGAAGTTTTCCATATATTCTTGGTCGTCTTGTAATTGCCTTCTGTTTGTGTATTTTTTTTTTTTACTGTAATAAAGGTAAAGTTCTGGCTTATTTAAGTTTTGTTGTTTTCATCAGTAGGTCTTTAATCAGAATTCAGTCCAACCTCCTTCTGTTTTGGCCTTTTTCTATTTTTTAATCTGTTTCAATCAATTTCAATCTAGTTATTCAGAAACTTGCATTAGTTGTAAGCGCCGTGCTGATAGGTTCATTTACTGTGAACGTGTTTTATAAGGAGAGGCGTAATAATGCTTTAATTGCTATCTGCAATTCTCCCTTGTCTTAGACGAGTGTGTGCGCTTATTGAGTAGCTGCCCAGGCCGTCTGTCGAGATGCTAGGTCGTCCGTTTGAGGAGCGCGCTCGTTCGGCTGTTAATGGATTGACCGTGACATAGCTCTGCGCTATCTGCAGTGCTAATTGTTATTCCATAATGTGTGTGGGGGGGAAAAGGGCTGTAGTCTTAATGAGATCCTCAACCTGCAGACCTGCAGGGAACCCTTGTGGTTTGTTTACAGCTGTTTCTCGAACCCTTGGCTACATTCTTGCGGCCGTTTTTCTCTATACCTTAATATATTCTCCGATTCCTGCAGTCATCCGTCACCCTGGTCCAGCTCCCAGATCATTGTTGGCAGGATCTCCTGGGTCAGACTGTCCCTCAACTTGGTGAGAGGGGTTCTGGTTCTTTCTACGTTCCTAGACACCAGTCTTCTGTTCCTGGGGGTTATTCTTGTGGTCATCGGTCAGTGGTGAGCAGATGTTTTTGGGGCATCAGTTTGTTAGTCTTTCCGGAAAGTTTCTTCATCACCCAGTTTAGATGTTACCTTCGAGATGCAGAAGTACCCAGGCTTCCTCGCGCATACTTGCGACCTCCGATCCTCTGGCACGCCCCATGTTCTCCATCACTGTTGGACGTGGCGGTGTCTTGTGGGGTCTTGGGTGGTCGGCGACCATTGATATGCCCCTGGAGCTCATCAGAGGCATAGTTTCAGCTGTTTAAGTTTCGTCTTCCAGGCTCTGTACCCATCCTGTCTGTCAGGAACATTTCCCCTTCCTGCTGCTGTTTGTGATCCCCCTCCGTGATCCCCGGCCTCCCGCAGCTGCCATACCACCTTTAAGCCAAACGCTTGCTGAATGTGATCCCCACCAGCACCAGCTCCTGGCTTTCGTCCAGCTCTGCCTCCTATTAGCGAAACACTGGCCCTCAGAGGAGCCATCCAGAGCTTTGTAATTGCTGGTCAGTGTAGCGTATGGGGGGGGGGGGGAGCTCCCAGCTGACCCCCTCAAACAAGCTCTCGACTGTAGTGCCTCTGCCTAAAGTTCTCCTGATGTTCCCTCCCGGATCTCCTACTGCATTTGTAATCCTGTGCAACCAGCTCTGGTATTTCTTCCCAAAAACATGGCAGTTCCATTTTGGCGCGTGTTTACAGCCGGCGCTGTGCTGTCACCGCGTTCTCTCCCCCCTCCCCCCGCAGGAATTGCATTCCGCCGGCCTCCCTTCCGGCAGGTGTTCGGCGTAGTGGAGCAGTTTTTGCTACGCGGACCTGGTGCCAGCCCCGTCCTGGATCCCGTCTCGCTCGCCCATCTCGCCTCGATTTGCCTTTTCAGCTCTGCCATTTTTAGTCTCTTCGCACCTTCTCCTCGCATGTCTGTTTTTAACTTGGGCTAACAAACTGAAGCTTTATCATAGCCTGCCACCAGTTTCCCAGCAACACGCCTTCACCAGAGGGTGAGATGTTTGAGTTCCTCTTGGCACATGTCTTTGTGCTTCTTTTTCATCTTCCTCTCTCCCCCCTCCCCCAGGTGATGTTCCTTCAGTTGGGGCCATTGCGCGGACGCCTGGGACTGCTGGCAGTCCGGGTAGCCCTCAGGCCATGGCGAGTGAATCAGCGCTTCACCCACAGCGTCGAGCACAAGCCCATCAAGAAGGTCATGGTGGCTAACCGAGGTACGTCCGCATCCACCCCCGTACACGAGTCTCCCTTCAGAATTTTGATCGTTAAACATCTGTGAGCCAATTACACGGTATGTGTACAAAACAGTTTTGTTTTCGAGATTTCCCCAAATGTGGTAAAATGTTAAGACTATTTCCATTGCAGATTTAGAATAATGTACCACCTGAACCGTGTTTACTGAGAGATTTCTGACAAGGCTTTCATACAAACGCACAATGGCAATAAAGGCTTGGCAACCCGGGGAAGGGTCTGATTTATTGTGTGGCGTCAGTCACTCTGATTGCTGTTGGTCTAAGTGAGTGAGGTACATGCTGTGGTGACTGAAACCCGTCATTGGTTGATGATGGACAGTAATCTCGCCCCTTGCGGGTTTCAGCCAGTGCTATCCTTGGTGAATATGATGTTCGATTTTCTTCTTTTATGATGGAACCCTTAAATGCATGTAATCAGACATCGTGGAAGGTAAATCCAGAGACTTTCAGAGAGTGAGGCCTGAAACGTCTAAGGCCTTCGGTGCTTCTTAATTGTGATGTTTTCAGCTTGGTTTGGCCCTATTAAGAAAACGAATGCCTGCAGTAATCATGAGATAAGTATGTGGTAATCAGTGTGTTCAGCCTTAAGAGCGCTGCCGGTTCAGTAAATGGGATCCCAGAAAGGCATTCTTCATCGTAATAATTAGCAGTGTTTTTAGTGTTTTGGCACAGTCCCGGCCAAGTAGTAGAGTGTGCTCCATATCGCCCCCTAGTGTCGCAAATAGTTTTATGGCACGGATTCAGAGGCGAATGGTCTCCGGCTGCTGTGGATGGCAGGCTCTGCCCGCTCTAAAAGGGACTCTGAGTACAGGGGCGGGTTTGTTATTTCTGGGGTCACTTTGGGCCTCCGACACTGCAATGATTCGGGGGCCCCAAGCAAATGCATGGTTTGAGTGGTGGTAAATATTGCTAACTTGCTACTTTTTTTTTTTTACCCAATTTTGTACTCTTTTATGTACATCACACTGCTCTTATGTCAGCCATATTAGGACATAGTCTGTGTTCATCAGTCTGGGCTGTGACTGCCGCTGGACTGTTTATCGAATCTCTGAATATGACTCATTTGCTGTGTTTATGAAAATCTCCTTTTAATGCCGTATTTTGGGAATAATTTGTGGAACGACTGGTGCATGTAATTAACAGCAAATTGGCGCGATTAAGCCAGGGGGTGTCTGGGAGCAGGAGTACGGGCACTCGCCCGCCGCCCAGCGCCTCTCCCGGTGTTGTCTGCCATCCCGCCAAATCCGCTTAATATCCCGACCCAGGTGAGATCGCGATCCGCGTGTTCCGGGCCTGCACAGAGCTGGGCATCCGCACTGTGGCGGTCTACTCCGAGCAAGACACGGGCCAGATACATCGGCAGAAGGCGGATGAGGCCTACCTCATCGGCAGAGGCTTGCCACCCGTGGCCGCCTACCTGCACATCCCCGACATCATCAAGGTGGCTAAGGTGAGATGCCCGCCTTCCGGGATGCCAGGGTGTTCCCGCTTGGGTTTTGACCCAAGTCGTTTTCCCCAGTGGCTATATTTACATAGGTTTTGTGTCTATTTTTTTTGTAGTAAGTGGTGTGTTGCTCTGTGGGTTAGGACTCTGATCAGAAGGTTGTTGAATCAAAGCCCATATTTGGCAGCAGTGATGTCCCGAGCCGACATCAAATATCGGAATCGGGGCTGGTCCGGGCTTTTTTTTTTAGATTGATTAGCGTTGAGTGTCTGTGACTGGTCTTACACCCCTGATATTCGAGAATCTTGACAGGATATGAATTTCCAGCATCTGCTCAAATGATGTCAGTTGTGCTGGTTGTATGATTCAGTCACCCGCTACAGTACGCTTCAGGCACATGGTCTGAAACTACAAACTATCGAGATGTCAGCCATGTAGAAATTCTTTAAATTGGGATCTCAAAGTAGACCGGCAGCTACCTGCAGTGTTTGCAATGCCGCCCTTTGGATAGGCAGCAACAGAGCATTGCTTTAAACAACAAATCTCATTAGGCAGAAGCATCATAAGGAAGAATACCGTGAAATCGTGAGGCATGTTCAGACCAAGAATGCGCTGATGTCTATGTACATTTGAATACTTATTAAAAGATTGAACTGGGGCTTGGAATCGGAAACTATAAATATCGACTGGATCAGATCTGGGTACTAAAAAATCAGGACAGCCTTACCTGGCTGAGTGATTTCGCCGTTGGACCCTTGAACAAGGCCCTTAACCCTAATTGCTCCAGGCTGATCCTGCTCGCTCACTTGTACATCACTTTGGATAAAGCTCCTGTTTAAATAAATGTTTTTTAATTGGGCTTGAGTGCCATGTTTTGAACTGAACCCCGGGGTAATTCTGTCTTTTGGTTCCATAAAGTACAAGCATGCTGTCACACTCAGCCGTTAAACCTGGCAGCGGAATTGAGCAATAATGTGAATGAGACTCCACGTAAATTAAACCGCTAATTTGTCCAATAAATTGTCACGTATCATTTTGAAACAAGGGGACAGGTTCTCGGTGTTCCGGTGTGGGCGTCGCGCTGCGTTCCCCAATTACACAATTAAAACATCTCCTGATTTGCCCATCCTCTGCGTGACTCACGGCTGAAATGACTGGTTCGTTTGGAACGGGGGAGCGTGCGGCCCTGCCAGAAAGGCCGAAAATAACTCGCGAGGAGGCAGGAGAGCGAGCTTTTGATGGGAACTCGAGAGCTTTGGTTTTGATTTTGCATGACTGGGAGATCGGAGCCCAGACTGTTTTGAAAGCAGCAATGTGTCACCTGGCAATGGTCTTGGCGTTGGAAGTCTGACGCCTAAAGGTGCGTTTAGACCTGCGGCTGGCCCGGACGGGCCGTCCGAATCGACGGTCCCGGACGATAGGGACGAAATTTCACTCCGCGGTCGCGTCGGCTTCCCGGTGATCTTGAGCGTCTGTCTCTGAGACCATCTATCATCGCAACCAATAACCATCTGTGGGGGGGGGGGCGATCTCGGTGAGGATTTTGTGCCTGCGATCGGAAGGTCACAGGTTCAAATCCCGTCTTGAGTGGCAGTCACATATTCTTTGGCATTTAACCCCTTCAAATGGGCCAGGGGTGCCGAGTAAATGGTCTGACCCTCGGTCTAGACCCCAAGCTTCAATCTCAACCGTATGTATGTGTATGTGTAAGAAGAGCAAGGTGGGTCATGCAGATACAATTAGAGGATTCCGATGTAATTGCACTCATACTAGTGCAAATGGCAAAGCATCGTTTAGTAATTTTTTCTTCTCGTTCTTTTATCTCTGTATTCATGACCCCTGTGACCTTGTGCGAAGACCCTGCCCCTTAATGACGCACTCTGATCCTCCATCCGGACCTCCACCTTCTCTGCTCTTGCAGGAGAACCACGTGGACGCCATCCACCCCGGCTACGGCTTCCTGTCCGAGCGCTGGGACTTCGCACAGGCGTGCGCGGACGCCGGCGTGCGCTTCATCGGCCCGCCCCCCGACATCGTGCGCAAGATGGGCGACAAGGTCGAGGCCCGAGCCATCGCCATCGGCGCCGGTGAGAGCTTTGAGCGGCTGTAGGTGTGCCTACTGCCAGTAGATGGAGCCGGTGGGTAGATGACCCTGCTCACTAGTCTGTTTGGAACCAAGCCCATCGTTTCTGAATGGGACAACTGGGGAGAACTGTTGTGCGCCATGGGAGTGACCCAGTGGAAATAATGTTGTCCCGGGAATTATGTGACTGGCTTGTCCGGAATTGTGCAACGTTACCTCCGAGTTTAAGATTTGATCCAGTTATTTGGTTTGGATCTCACAAACCTAAAGCTCTAGGTAAGCCATGTCCTTGACCCACAGCCCTATTTGCGTGTTTGTTTGCTTAGCAGAGCTGATAGCGTCATAAAAACAGTGACCTCTGGTGTTTGATGAGAAACGTGGCATGCCGGCTAGACGCCACCAACCCTAACGGATGGGCAAGTTCTCTCGAGGGGTCCCTGATGCTTATTTTCTTTTTTTTTTTTTTTGCTTTCTGTTTCAGGAGTACCGGTGGTCCCGGGGACGGAGAGCCCCATCTCCTCGCTGCAGGAGGCTCAGGAGTTTGCCATCAGCTACGGATTCCCCATCATCTTCAAAGCGGCCTACGGGGGTGGGGGCCGAGGCATGCGGGTTGTGAGAGAGTACGAGGTGATTCGGGAGGGGCGGGTTATATGCCGGTCGAAATATCACTTTGGGCTTGACTGCTGGGCTATGGGACTTGATCGGCCGTGTTGGGATGTGTTTAAGATGCACGAGTGAAAGTATCCTTGTTTGTTAAGCGGCTCGTGTGGAGATAATGGACATGGGGTCGTAGGTGAGCTTAGCCGATTGATCTGAAGGGCTGCGTTCTACTCGATTTCCGTCTCGAGTCATTAGATTGAATTGGTAAACAGGTGCCACGAAATGGTCTGTTAGCACGCTGGTCCGCGAGGAGGCGACCTCTTCTAATTGGTGGACAAGCTGGGAGCGGAGGAATTGGCAGAACAGCAGAGGGCGAGGCATGGCCGAGGGCGATGCGGATTGGCTGATCGGTGGGTGGGCACATACACTGATTGGTCACCTTCGCTGATTGGTACAGGAGCTAGAGGAGAACTACCAGAGGGCGTACTCTGAGGCACTCGCCGCGTTTGGGAACGGAGCTCTCTTTGTGGAGAAGTTCATCGAGAAGCCACGTCACATTGAGGTGCAGATACTGGGTGAGTCTTGGGATCTGCTTTAGCTAGTTGACTTCTGACCTCACCCCGCTGTTCTGAAATAGCATACCTGTTTGCTATGTGCTATGGTTAACAAACAGAATACCTGGTACAGGTCTGTTGGCAGCTGGGAGGGAGCAAAACCATAGACTGTCTGGGGGTCACTGAGGACCAGTTTGTGGAACGCTGTTTTGCCCTCAAGTCTGAGGAAAATGGACCAAAAATAAAAAAAAAAAACTAACTGGTCAAGGGGAAGACAAGTCCTGAGCTGGTAATATGCTGCCTTAAATACTAGAACTCATGGCCATAGGTGGAAATTAGTGGGAGAACATTTTAAACTGAATTTGAGAACTTTTTTTACACAGCGTGTAGTTGGAGTATGGAATAGTCTTCCTGTTCATATAGTGCCTTCTAAAACCCTGGGTTCCCTTAAGAACTAGATAAGATTTTAACAACTCTGATCTATTAGTTAAGTTCTCCTTAAACGAGCTTGTTTGGCCGAATGGCCTCCTCTCATTTGTAAATGTCTTGTGTTCTTATATTCTTATTGGCGATATAGTATGCAAAGTAAACAGTGTCTGAATTCTCAGTATGGATGAAACAAAAGGCGACCAGTACCTGGATGACAAAGTACATTCTGCAGAATTCCAAAGTGTTTCCGATGGAGGCTACAATTTCTCTCGAGGCCACTGGAGCGGCGAAGAACGTCGCCTGCTCAGAAATTTGTCGCGATGGCGGATAAAGTGCTGTCTAATAAGTAGAAAATGGTATCGATAAATTCACTGGAATGTGTTTTTTTCATTCATAGTTACATTTTTAACTTTTTTGAGGATCAAGCTGCATCATTAGTAAACATCCAGGTTAGGTACAGCCACCGGCATATCCATGCACATGCATACTATTTCTAATGGATGCATATAGTATGTACTACATTAAGTCGAGTAGTAGGCATCTAGCAAAATTCAGTACATACTGTGCAAGTATTCGTTTTGGATGCACACTGCGTTACCGTGGCCTCTCTTATCAGGGGTCTAAGGCTGGGCATGGACACTCGTATTTTTAATTGACAATGGCTTAATTGTCATGTCCCTGCCAGAAAAAGTCCTTCTAATCTGCTTTATTGTCAATTTAAATTGAAAGGGATATAGTGTGTCAGACTCATTACATACCCTCATTCAGCTTGAGTATTTCTTTCATTTTTCTGAAGCCTGGATACAATGACAATGTTACCGATGATTGAAATGTTTCTTTATTGAGATTCTCGGTCTTTCTTAGGCGATAAGTATGGCAACGTGGTCCACCTGTACGAGAGGGACTGCTCCATCCAGAGGAGACACCAGAAGGTTGTGGAGATAGCTCCTGCAGCTCAGCTGGATCCGCACCTGCGGGACAGACTGACCGCCGACTCCGTCAACCTGGCCAAACAGGTACAGCTCACACTTTTGTCCGGAGACCTTCGGTCCTTCCTTCTTTCCCTCTCTCTCCCTCTCCCCCTCTGGCAGTGGCTTGTCAATTTAATTTACGCGTAATACATGGGACCCTTTCAGGACTTGATCTAATGCTATTCTGGTTACATCCTGAAGCAGTGTTGCTCAATCTTGGCACCCCCATGACGGTCCACATTTTTGCTCCCTCCCCACTCCCAGCCAAACGGAATACCTGGTACAGGTGTGTTGGGAGCTGGGAGGGGGCAAAACCATAGACTGTCTGGAGGTCACTCAGGACCAGGTTGTAGAACGCTGATCTAGAGTATGTCTCCTGATCTTTTCAGTCCATCTCTCGCTTGCCCACAGTGTACTACATAAATTTTGCCCTCAAGTGTCGGAAAATGGACCAAAAAAAGAAAAACGCGTAACTGGCCGAAGGGAAGAACGGTCCTAAGCTGGTAATACGCCACCTTACGCGTTCAGTGCTGCCCAGTAGGCGACACGTCACCTATGAGCCAGCAACAAACATTCTGGAAAGTGTCACCCCAGTTTTTCATGGCATTGGTATAAGCGTCCCTGTGATTTTTGCCCGAGCTGATAGTTAATTTTGTAGCAGTTAGCGTAAGATCTTGAATATCCCAGAACCATATTCAGACCATGTGCATCAATAATAGCTGTGAAAGCAGGTCGCGCAGCTGCCTATGCAGCCCGAATGGCAACTCGTCGAGTTCTGGTTAAAAATTCTCTCAGCAGCCAGGCGGTTGTTGCACTTGGGTGAAGAGATGCGCGTTTTCAATTGATGCCGACAGTGTTTCGGGCTCAGATCTTTATTTTAATCATTTAGGATGCAAGGCTGTTGCCAGCGGGTCATGCCTGTGTGGCTGTTCATGGCCGGAGGCCTGGCCATAGGGCGCCGGTGGGAGTCACATTCGATGCCCTGCTGGGCTCAGAGTCGGAAGGCTAATGCTCATGCTCTTTTAAGCATCGGAGATGAACCTGCACTGGGGGCGATAGACTGGAGGGTTTGGGGGTTATTTTAAGGGCTTATTTCTGCATTCTGCTGGGGTTTCATTTTTACATCTTGTGCAACAGAGCCTTTTATCCGTGGCAGTTTGAGAAAGCAGGGTCGTCGGTCCCTGGAGCAATCGAAGGTTGTGGGTTTTGAATTAACAACCTTCTGGACATGGGCGTCAGTGTCAAAGCTGCTGAGCCACACGTTCTGTCAGTAATGGGATGTAAGCCCATGACCTTCTGAAGACGGGCAAGGTCCTAAACCAGTCGCGCACCGCCCCCAGGCAGGTGTACGGCGACACCATCTTATACGTAAACCTAGTGCTGGGGGCAGTGTGTAGCTCTATGGTTCAGGACTGTACCTGTCATCAGAAGGTTATGGGTTCACATCCCATTGTTGGCAGTGTGATTTTACACTGGACCCTTAAGTGGGGCCTTTAACCATAGTTGCTCCAGGGAAACTTACTAGTTCTGCTCTCACTTGTACATCACTTCGGACGAGAGTATCTGGCATTGGTCTGTCATCCTTCGATCCTCTTGACTACCTACCTGTAAATGCTGATGATCTGTTAGTACCCACCTGCCTTCTCATTACCAGAACGCAGTACTTGGCAATTAAACGATCAAGCGTTGCTTTTTCTGTCCTCCTGATGTGTTTATTTTCCTAATTAGATGTCTTTGTGCAGAGCTAGTAGCAATATAAGCCGCATCGGGGGATTCAAGAGACCTGTGATACATCCCATAATAAAAACAAAACTGGGGAGGAACCTTCAAATGTGAGCCTCTTGTCGGGGGGGGCGGGGGGGTTGTTCTTCAGGTTGGAGGTGTTTGATCATTAGTTTGAGTCATCTGTGATTTTCGAGGATGAGCTCTTAATCTGGTTTAGCTGTTTGGTTGTGGTTCAGTTTTATCACCCTGATGTGGTTTGTTGTGGCAGTAAATTCTGGCTCGCGGCTTGAAGGGGAGAAGCGGGAACTCCCACGACTCTGTCGTTAGGGGGATCGAAGAGCATTTAATGTGCGGCGTGTGTGTGTGCAGTGACACTTGTGGCTGCTGGATAGCGTCCTTCATGTGACGAGGACCCAAGCCCCAAGGCATTATGGGGAGTCGGTCAGCACTGTGTGCGCTCCAGGCCCGCTAGCCTCTCTGGTTTCTTCTGTTGACGTAGTGCCGTCATGGCAACATGATCTGGGATGACGGGCAGCGTGATGCCCGCACCGTGTTCATTGTCACGTCTTGCGGACAACGACAAGCCTTAAGCGGGACCCACATCGCGGAAACCGTTCTGGAACTGTCTGCTCGCTCTCTGCAGCAGGCCATACCGTAACTGCCATACTACGCCTGCCCACTAGAGGGTGTAACCTCCTCCAAACTGCCCGGCAACACGGAGTGGCCAGGCCCCTTGCTGTGATGTCGGTTTAGCGAACACAGCGGGATATAAATGATGAAACGCGACGGCGCTCGTGGGAGGCGGGGTGGAACTTTGGTGGAGAAAAACGAGATGTGCGTTAATTTCCCATCAACAGGATCATGGGAACGCAACTCTTTAGGGGGGTGGACCCTGTTTCTGAGGAGTTGTCTGCTGGGCACAGCAACTGGGGCAGAGATCAACCTCTGGCAGGATTGGGTCCCTGTGTCATGGGTGGGACATCGGTGTGGGCGGAGCCACCCTTGCCATTGGCTGGTTGGCTTTAGGGGTGGAGATTGTTATACCTCTGCTGTCCATGAGGTTACTTCACTCTGTAAGCAAACTGGAGCAAAACATAGGGTAGGTAACAGTTCTGTGAGTGAGTGGGGCAGGGGGGGCATGGGGAGGCCTTGTATAAAATACCCCCTCCTATAATCATGAGTCTGACACCCACACGGTATCGAGCGCATAAACACAAAACCGATACAGACAGTGTGAAGGTAAACGAAACGGCTCTGCTAGGAAGGGCCACTTTTATTGAGCTCCAGTCAGATGTCACCTTTGAGTCGAGTGCGAGTTATTGGCTGCTCGAGTATTGCCCCCCCCCCCCCACCCCAGGACGCTCGCTCCATCTCTGCCATGGTAGAGGTACCCTTGTCTGCAAGCAAGTCCTACATCTCAAACTCCTTTACATTTGATCTCCGGAATCGATCCTCATTTGATCTTTTGTGGAGTTCTAGGCTCTCCACTGAGCCAGTGGGGGGGGGGG
>JAODJW010000063.1:524698-536040 GCA_026777045.1 Hyperopisus bebe
GGCGGGGGGGGGGGGGCCCTGGTATTCCCAGCGAGGATCTGTGTGGCCCCTCCTCTCGAAGAATCCTTAAGCTTTTGCGGAATCTGAGTGAGACTGAATTCAAGCAATCAAGGCAGGAGGATCCCGTTAATTCGTTAAGCCGTTAAACCCTAATTAGTTTTGTGCGTGTCCCTGCGCACCTGGGCGTTCCTGTCTGGTGGCGTGAGCGCTAATCGCGCAGCAAGTGATCAACGGGTGGCATTTTGTTTTTGGGGGGGGGGGGGGAGCACTAATTACCCGACACTATTAGTCAGAGTGACGTCGCTGGCAGCCAGCAGACGGTTCCAAACACCGGGCCGTCCGTCTTGTCCCTTCCCCATTAACACCCTCTCCCCCCTCCCCAGGCGTGAGCCTGGAGAAGGTCTACGACTACAGTGAGTACTGGGAGGCTGCGCGGGGCCTCTACGCCGCCTTCGACTGCACAGCCACCATGAAGTCAGGCAACGCCGACGTCTACGAGAACGAAATCCCCGGCGGTCAGTATACCAACCTGCACTTCCAGGCCCACAGCATGGGGCTGGGCCACAAGTTCAAGGAGGTGAAGAAGGCCTACGTGGGGGCCAACAAGCTGCTGGGCGACCTCATCAAGGTGGGGGCGGCGGGGCAGGCTGCGCGTGGGCCCGCCATCAATGCTATGATGATCTGTCAGGCTTCACGATCCCCGTCCTTTCACTTTTTTTCATGGTGCACCTCTCTCCCCCAGGTGACCCCCTCATCTAAGATCGTGGGCGACCTGGCTCAGTTCATGGTGCAGAACTCGCTGACGCGCGCCGAGGTGGAGGACCGGGCCGACGAGCTCTCCTTCCCGCTCTCTGTGGTGGAGTTCCTGCAGGGGTACATCGGGATTCCCCACGGGGGCTTCCCCGAGCCCTTCCGGTCTAAGGTGAGGCGTCCGACGTCCTTGTCCCGCTCCCCTAGGCCCCTGTGACCTGGGGTAAGGCCACCTAGTGGGGTCCTGGTCATCAGCGTGATCAGGGGACATGCGTGGAGAAGAGATTTTCTTCTTTCTTTCTTTTTTTTTTTTTCCTCCCCCCGCTGTTGCCCTCTGGTTCCAGCGAGCGACGAGGGAAAACCCGGCGGGAATGTTAACGCCGTCCCATTAGCAAACAGGTGAAGAGGCGCGTAAACAAACCGTCCAGCCAGCCGGGGCCGCAGTTGTCCTCTTTTAGCCTCATTAATGGCAGTAGCCGGAATTAAACCGACGGACGGCACTGCGGCATTGGCGGATGGCTCTACGACGGTGGCAGCCACGATTCCAGATGGGAATTTCGCAGCTTGGGAAAGATGGGGGAGGGGTAGGGTAGGGATTTGGATCGTTGGACGGAGCTTCCCGCCGACCGGGAACGCCGAGCTTCGAGTCTCAGGCTTTCCGAGGATGAGTAGGAAAATACCTGCCCTACGCTAAACCGAGGCCAATCATCTCATACTGGATCTATATTTAAACACATCTCCATAGTTCTGCCTCTCTCCGCCATCCTCCTCCAGCCTGGGGCTTGGCAGAGGTGTCGGCCTTTTGTTGTCGTGCTTCTGTTCCCGTTCCGGCACTAATTATCTGCACTGCCGTAATGGCTGCTAGCTACACCGGCATGAAGGAGATCCGGCAACAAAGCTCGCTCTCCGATTCCACGACGCTCAACCTCGGTCGCCGGCATTTTTCTGTGTTTATCTAGCCTTGCCGCGGATTTGAGGGTCAGGCGCAAGACAACCCGACGGTCTGTTTCACCAAGGTCCTTAACAGAACGCGTGGGTGTCGACATCAGCATCGAAAGATGCAATACCATTTAAGACATGTTGGTAATGGGCTGGTTCACTCTGTGTTCTTCTCCCTAATACGATAAACCTTTTATTGATCCCAGGGAGAAATTCTTGTGCTAACGGCAGCGAAGGAACATAAAGTTCAGGCAAATAAATATGAACTGCAGAACAAAACGGGGCACAAAGACGGTACACACAGTGCAGAGAAGTAAACGGGAAGTACACCGTACAAACATATCCTGAGAAGGAGTATTTAGGAAATAAATCCAAAGATAAATGAAACGGATCGCGTTAGAAATGTGAAAGGGAGGGAAATTCGTTTTTTTGGCCTTCTTTCGGTTTTGCAGACCCTTTTCCCGAGAGCCGTCTTGTGTGGCCACAGCGAGCTGCTTGTCCTGATTCGCTTCAGTGTTTTGTTAGTCAAGGACGGGGCCGCAAACTTGCAGTCATGTGACCCCCATGCCCGCTGTAGCGTGCCGCCCACCCACTCGCACCTTCTGTCTTCAGGTCCGTCGTCCACGTTAGATCTGCGACCCGGCCTCCGGTTCCGCACTTCACACTGTCTCCCCGCCCCCCGACCCAGGTGCTGAAGTCCCTGCCCCGTGTGGAGGGCCGCCCCGGGGCCTCTCTGGCCCCCATGGACTTCGACGCCCTGGAAAAGCGGCTGCGGGCAGCGCACGGTGATGACATCACCCCCGAGGACGTGATGTCGGCCGCCATGTACCCTAAGGTCTTCCAGGAGTTCCGCGAGTTCACCAACACCTTTGGGCCAGTGGACTGTCTGAACACGCGCCTCTTCCTGGATGGGCCCAAGATTGCTGAGGAGTTTGAGGTCACCTTCAGCGCCACCAGGTGGTAGATAATTGCATGGATTCAGACACAAATAACGATGTGCTTCTCTCTCTCTCTCTCTCAGGTAGAGCTGGAGAGGGGAAAGACTCTCCATATAAAAGCCTTGGCTCTCGGAGACCTGAACAAGGCCGGCCAAAGGGAGGTCTTCTTCGAGCTTAACGGTCAGCTCAGATCCGTCCTGGTCCGGGACACCGTGGCCATGAAGGTACTGCTTCTGCCCCCTGCTGGTCTTGGATTTATTGCGCCTTTATCGGCTGTTTTATGGTGCCCCTTCACTTAGTTCAAGAACGACTACAGTTATCTATCTAATGAGTAATTCAAAACAAAGCTGTGTGTCATTGAAAGGTAGCACCTCCCGATTGGAGGACGTTGGCCAGCCCACGTTTTCTCTAGCGATCAGTCGTCCGCGGTGAAGATTATTTAAAAATGTCCTGAGGGGTACAGGCGTCACCCGAAAGGGGTTAAAGGGTAGAGGAGGGCCGCCGTGTACCAGACAAATGCTAATCCATCAAAGGAGTGGAAACGCTGACGTACGACCCAGGTATAGGGTAATTAATCTGGGGGGGGAGACAGGTACGGTGTAGAAACTTTCCGGATCGTCGGGAACATGCTGTCTGGGGGGGTGTCGCCATCCTCGGTGACCTTGTGACCTTCCAGCGTAAGCGGAGGTCAAACTTATGTCATATTAGCTTTAGTTTTTAGAGTGACTTTCATAATTGCGATTTTTACCCATGATTCAGTGCTGCATGGACTCTGGGGCAGAACAGACCCCGTGATAGTCCCTAACACACACCCCAACCTTACCTCCCCCTCTCTGCAGGAGATGCACTTCCACCCCAAGGCCCTGAAGGACGTACGGGGCCAGGTGGGCGCCCCCATGCCGGGGAAGGTGGTGGAGGTGAAGGTGAAGGCCGGCCAGAAGGTGGAGAAGGGCCAGCCGCTCTGCGTGCTCAGCGCCATGAAGATGGAGACGGTGGTGAACTCGCCCCTGGCCGGCACCGTGGCCAAGATCTACGTCACGCCGGACAGCAGTCTGGAGGGCGACGACCTCATCCTGGAGATCACAGAGTAGGGTCCCGCCTGAAGGGGCGTGGCCGGGAAGGGGGGGTGGGGGGGTTCTGCTTGTCTCGTGAGTCCCTTTTCTGGTTGTTTACCTCCCTCCCCAGCATCCACGGAGTTCAGTATTGCCTCCACAGGATTGGTATGGGAGAGGCTCTTAGTCTAATGACTTGGCTAATGAGAATTAGCGCAAATTAACACATTAGCCTATGAGGTGCATCGCTAATGGTGACGGGGCCCCAGGTTCCGTGATGATCGATGGTCATCCCCCGCGTTCTATTAACGTCATTCTCAGAGCTGTTCGCCTCTTTTGTAGTTCGACTGCTTGCTGTGAGGTTCTCTCTTCTGTTTTTTTTAATTTTTTAATCCCTGTCCCCCTCTGCCTTTGGTGTGTCATTCTCATCTTGGGGGGGGGAGGGGTGCAGCCATTTAACACGTCGTGCACTGTTTAATCCCTCGGGCGTCGCAATACCGATCGCAATTAAGGCACGAGGAGTGTAATCACAGCTAAAAGCTCAGTAAGGCCCTCGCTTCGCCCTAATGGCTGGACACACGCCATTTTGAAGCACCTCTGTTTTCCTGTCACGTAAGGTAGCCACATGAGTGGTCAGCGTCCCTATGCTAATAGAATCCCAGCAATGAATAGAATGTTATTCATAGATATATTCTAATTTAAAACGGTTTTTCATTACAATGGATTCTAATCTCCTCAGAACTGGATACTTCATTGGCTGCGATGGCTCTTGATGTCTCTGTCGGCATGGGGTTACACGCCAGCCGAGGTGAAATTTATGACTTTCTGCACTCTCTTGTTCCAGCTACACACACACACACTTACACACTAGTACTTCCTGTTTGTGTGTTTGTCATATCAGCCTTCAGACGTGAAAATGTAGCTAAAATTAGGCACTGTTAACCATTTACACACTTGTTTACAAGCACCATTGCCTACTGGAGGTCAGTCCATTGACGAATTGGCTCTGTGTGAATCCCGCGCTGCGATAAAGCGCATCAAACATTCCACCATCCCGCCTCAGGTATAAGTGTGACGAACCGAACCGGATCGAACTGGACCAAACAAGTTCTACCCATGGTCTGATCTGTTTCAGGACAACTGACGGTTGAATACGTGGTCTGTCTTCAGTTAGTCTTACACCTTTGTGACATTAATGCAACCTTAGTCATTTTTTTTCCCATAATTGCACTAAAACGTTTACATTATACTGACCACTGAAGTATCTTTTACATTAAACTTTAATGGGACTAAATATCTGCAAATATGGCAAAAAAAAAAAAAACGGCAGCGAACGTCCATTTTGCAGCACATGGCCACACTTGCGGGGTGTGATGTCACTTCCTGGTTGTGTGCGTTAAATGCGCGTTCGCTATTCCGTCTACCTCCCTGGGGACTGAGATCTGCACACTGATACTCTGTCAGTACTAGCCCTGCGCAGCATGGATTCACCAGCCATCAAAGCCCCATCATTGGAGTGAACCGCGTGTCTCTCCTGTAATATAGTTGTACTTCACAGATCCTGAGATGTTCGTCATTTTTTTGTTTACACATGGAGTGTTTCTGTAGCGATCTAGAGCTTGTGAAAGTGAGCCCGAGAGAGTGACAGCGTGGTGTGATGTTTTCCGTAGAAAAGCGTGAGAGGGTTGGAACAAAAGTATGTAAATGTCTGAACTAATTCAGGAGAGAGTTACTTGCATAGACCAGCTTGCAAAGACCTGGCTGTATGGGTGGTTTTGCACGTCTGGAAATGTACATTTTCTATGCTTTTTTTTTTTTAATTTTTTTTTTTTTTGTGAAAATCCAGCAGTCAGCTGTCAAAAAGGTTACAGCATCACAAAGTGTTCATACCAGCCTCTAAACTGGCTTCTGGATAGCAGACCAAAATGTAAGCTTTAGAATGGCTCACTGAGGAACATGACAAATTGACAAGTAATAGACTAATCGTTTGCAAGCCATTAATGAAAAATAACAAGCTTGGCATATGGACGTGTATCGTATACTGTGGAATCTCTAAATTTCCCCCTGTTATTTAACCTTAATGTTTTTTTTTCTTCAAATGTGCAACATTTTGGAATTTAAAACTGTAATATGCAAAATAAAGGAATTGAGCAAGCTTACTCCTGTGCTTAGTGCTGTGTATGTGTGTGGTCTACACTGACATACTAACTGACAGTTAACAAAGTGAAACACAGATTAACGAGTTGCCCTTTCAAACGGCTGTCTCCCGCTTGTTGTGTGTACAAAGTCTCTCTTTCTATGGCCGTAATCCCTCCCCACCCCATTTTTCTAGCTTGTTATGGCGTTTTGCGGGGAGCCCTCTTTGTAGCTCAGGGTCAGCCTTTGAAAACGTCGCCCTGAACGCTTCCTGGTGTAAATCAAAGTGCTCTGTGCGATGATCTGCCAGACTGGCCGCTTAATTCCATTTCTGGATCCTGCCTTTTGGCTGAAGTTTTAACGCCCTTCGAGTGACGCCTTCTCACGTTTAGCGGCGTTTTTACTTTCATTCCGATGTTATTCTGAGCAGGTCGTCCTCGCTATGCTCCGCACCGCCACACCGGCGCGGCCGTGGTTGGGTTCCGGGATGGAAAGGCCAGGTTTGACGTGCCAACTGGCTACTGATGATTCCAGCGGGTCGGCGAGCCGGTAGGTCGTCCGTGACTCTGCCTGACGGGAGAGTGAGCTGGACCAAGGAGGGGGGGACGAGGATTTAAAATGTCAGCACCCCCGAAAAGACAGCCGGGAAGTTATTTGCCTTGAATATGTTTCATGGGAAGTGGTCTGGCTGTGACCTGACCCCTGTTTATCCCAGTCTGAAGCAGACTAGACGCTATGATCTCTTGGTATCAACACACACACAGGGATTAACATCTGGCAAAAAGGCTGCAATGCATTATGGGAGACAGAACTGTAATGCATCGCTGTGCATTGGTGCTCCTAAAGGAATGAACAGTCCACTGCTCGCCTGTGTGTGCAATAACATGGTTAAGTTCAGAATGAGGCCTGGAGGACTAATCCTGTGCTAAAGAGACCAGCTAGGGACTGAGACCAGGACTGAGCATTTCTTCACACAAAAGAGGTAGCAGGTTAGGAATAAAACGGTGTCAGTCAGACCAGTTCTGGGACCAACAGACAAGATGTTTTTGCTCCATCCTAATGTACCTGTACCAGGTATTGGGTGTTGATATTTAAGGACGTGGATCTGGGATGGGCGTCGGCATGTTCCTGTTTCCATGGAAATGACTCGTCGTGCCCCCCCACTGCCACAGATGCGTCATCTGGAGTTACCAAGGTCTCCACTCTTCTCATACACATCCTTGCTGACTCAAACCACTAACAACCCCCCCCTGTATCTATATATAAGATGCAGCCACTGCAGAAGTTCATGCAACTGTCCTCCAGTCAGTTATTTATCCCCAAATAATGAAGCTTTTCCTTTTTTAAAAAAATAAAAAATAAAAAAACCTGTCTGGGGTTACCACCTGCTAAAATGCAGGGGGGGTGGCAGCTCCCCAACCCCCCCCCCATGCTAAAGTGGCTATTTGCCAGCCATCAGCCAGGCCGTGCTTTGGATTGCTGCCAAGGCTGCTGAGTGCATGTTCATGGGGGTCTGATTCAGTGACACGGTGACTCTGTGGCCCCCCCAGCAGAGCGTCTCTTTCGCTGGCTTCCTGTAGGCGTCTTCCCACATGCCTGGTGTCGCGCTTTAGGATCGACACACTCACGTTCCTCCAGTTGCGCTCAAGCACACGCATTTCCAGCGTGTTCTTCAGACCGCTTGTGTTGACGTCCCCCCCCCGACGTGGCCTTGCAATGTAATTTCACTCATCAGTAAACCCTGGGATGTGATGACGGTTCTGCTCATGCCGCTATCTGTCAGCGTGGCTGCTACGCAAGGCCTTTCTGCGATGGGACGGCGGCTTGTTTACAAATGCCATTACAGTCACGCCACGTCCCAGACACGCGAATGACTCGCGCACGGATGGCTGTGTTCCGTCACCCTCGATCCTGTTCTGCGTTATCAGGGGATCAGAAAACTTGCCCAGATGAGACCCCTGTACCAAAACTGGGAGCATAAAGACGCCAGTCGTTCACTCTGGTGGCACTTATGCAGTGTCCCATTCCGCGAGAGCGTTAGCAAGGGACCTGATTGGTACTCGAGAGTCACATGACTCCCGTCGGCCCGTTAAAGCTCTCAGGCGAAAACAATTAGGCTACAGAGCGCGATCATTCTCTCGGCGAAAAGGCGAGTCACGGGCGCCAGTCTTAAGCCCAACACTGGCTGTTAGGGATCTGGGTAAACCTACAGGGGGCGCTGGTGTGACGCCCCCTGGAGGATAGACCAGAGGGAGACGCTTTTAGTCTAACTTTTTGTTATTTTTGTCTGAGAATGTAGCACGGTGATGGTTGTTTTTATTTTGTGTTCTTCCTCCGGGCTAAGTGAGTTCGAGAGCGCCAACCAGGAGGGAATTCCCCTAGCGGCTGAATTGAGATACTGCAAATGTGTGTGTGTCACCTTCAGCTGAAGGTCACCAGTCTGCGTAGGGATACAGTCTTCGGTTCAGAGAACGCCAAACGGTGTCAAAATGACTCACCGGTTAGTCTTTTTTTTTTTTTTTTTCTTTCTTTCTTTTTAATGGATCACACCAGTCATTGTGTAAAATTATATGTTTAGGGTGCATTTGGATTATAGGCCAGGCACTGCATGTGTTTCCGAATAGCCGTTTCCCCTTGAATTCTGTGTAGGTGGCTTCTGCAGTGCAATGACGTCCGTGGACTCAAACCTGCAAATCAAGGTGTGAAGATGCAGGAGCGATTCTAGGATTCTTCAGCGGCGGGAAGCATAAGAGGGCCCATAATTCAACAGAGAAGGGTCAAAACCTTACCAGCCAATGTCATGATTGGAATCGGTGAGTGACAGAGGAGCCGTCACTTCGGGGGCCAATCGGCTTTTAGCTTGGGACAGTGCCCATGTTGCCCCGCCCTGCTAAAATGCCTCCTATATCGTATCCTTCATTCCTGAGGCTGTACTGAGAGATAGCGACTCGGTAACTTGGGCTTTTTGGATGTGAATAATTCTGCACCCAATGAAAGTCGAGTTTTGATGCTTCTATATCCAAACTGACTTTAATTTGACAGTTCTGCACGGAGTCACAATGAAAGCCCTCGAAACGTTGATTTCAGAGGAGGCTGCAGGCACCATCCGGTCCCGTTAGACTGAGCTATGGTTTGTCTCATAGACTGCTTTATAGTTAGCATGTGTGGATGGGGGGCCACCATAAACCCCACCCGCACTACAGGGAAATGCAGCCGTCTGAGTGTAACTAGGGACATTTTTATGCATGGACTATGTGTTTAGCCCTTGAGCTTGCAAAAGCGGATTCCCACTCATCAGCCCCTTACTGGCACGGAAAGAAGGTTAGCACCGTCCGCTATCTGCAACAGCTGCAAATGTCAGCTCACTAATTTTCACTGCGGATCGAGCCGAGCTAGCAATTATGGAGGGAACAAAAAAAAATAAAAAAATCTCTGAAAAATGTTCCTGTCTAAAGTTCCAGAACACCTAAACATTTTTTTTTTTTTTTAAGTATTACAGATTCATCAAATTTGAATGAGGTATAGAAGCTCTGTGAGTGTGTCTGGGCGTTTACAGGTGGGAACGGTACGGGAAATGCCGCAAAACTCACAAACAGACGTGGCTCTTACAGCGCGGATGGAGATAAATGAGGGGAATCATCCTCAGGAGGAGATGGAGATGAAATTTTATTATATATTTATGAGGCGTTTTTTGTGGAATAGAAAACCAAAAGAAATGGGAGAGAGCGGCTCAAAGAATGCGGGAGGCTGAGGCTTGTATGTAAATTAGCGCCACTTTGTTTGTGTTTGTGAAGTCTGTGCTAATAACTATTATTCAGATCAGTTTCCCGTCCCTAATGACGGGGCTGCGGGGAGCTGCAATTCTTGCCGTTGTTTTTTTTTTTTTTTTTCTTCTTCCAAAGTAATAATCTGGAAACCTAGAATCGGCCTCCCGCGTGCATGCCTGGGAAGCTGCGTCTCTGTGGATCGTTTGCTTCTGCCTGACCTTAGCGCCACGGAACTGAAACCCACCCGGTTTCTTTTTCAGTCCGGCTGAGCATCTTCTCCAACTCATCCCCCCCCCCCCCCCCCCCCCCGGATGTTTTGAAGCGATGCAGCCGAATCAGACAACAGTCCCTTTCATCTCCTGGAATCCTCTTAACGAGCCTTTAGAGTGGATCGGGGCTGACTAAAGGACTTTCAATTAGGCCGGAATAATCCAAAGGAAATCCAAAAACGCCTTCTTGTGAGTCATCGTCTCCAACCCCCCCCACTGGCGCCAGTGCTGCTGGCCCACGTGGCTTGGACAGGGCGTGCTCGGAACCGGCTGCCTCTCCTGTTAGGGGGATGTTGGGGTCATATTGGACCCAGCACGGTAAATCTGCCGACATGTGTCCAGAAGCGATTCTTGGGGCCGACCATAATCATTAGCCAATGATATGCTTTGAATTGGTGAGTGACAGGTGAGGGGGAGTTCCAGGGGCCAATCAGCCCTTGTGGCCCCACCCCTGCATCACTGCCAGCCTTCCCTCCATGTGGCTCCCTGATTGGAGCGATCGTCAGCTGTGAACGTGCAGTAATCAGGCATTGACCCCAAAGCTTTTGTGGTCAGGAATGGAAATGGGGTTTGGGCCCAGGTGGAATATCTGCTGTAGGCTCTCCGCACCTCGACTTAATGAAATGTCACTGAAATCCACGCATCTGACATTCCCTCAATGTGAGGCTGTCTGAGGCCTGCCCCCCCGCCCTTATAACATCCATTAGCTGGATATTCTGCAGCTGTTGTTACTATGCAACGCAGAACTGGGTGCTGGTGCTGGTGCTGGTGCTGGTGAGGTGTGTGTGTGTGTGTGTGTGTGTGTGTGTGTGTGTGGTGGGGGTGTTGTTGTCTGCTCGCCTTCCAGAACAGCCCAGAGGTAATCCCTACCCTGTTTCTCCGATATCTGCATGGTATTTGATCACAAAGCGATTCCCGTCTCTAGTTCTTACAATCATCCGCTTTCGCTAAAATCCCATTGAAGGGCTCGCCTCCAAGAGGAAACATCTGGTAATTCTGGTGGTGAAGGAGCATTTAAAAGTGATCCGTCACACAGCACTTAAACAGCTACTCAACACCCCCCCCCCCAACATCTGCTGGCATGCCTCTTGGCTAGAAAGGTAAAGGTAAGATGTTCCTGAGGAGGAGGAAACTGGAAACTGCACCGCAAATAACGAAATTCCGCCTTCTCCCAACTAAACAATGACCTCTACTGTATGGTCGTCTGTTTGTCCTGCTTGTGCAGTTTCATCAGAGCCTCTGCATGGACCTTTATGATGGCAGGCAGCAGTTTTCAGATGTATCCTGACTTCAATGGCTGTGGCTCGTTACACGGAAAAGCCCCCCCCCTCCCCCCTTCCCACTGACGGCCTTGGAATTTGGCGGGCCTTGATGGATGTCTCTGTCAGCACGGGCACTGCCGTGGGCAAGCAGAGCGTGGCAGGTTTATAGCTTGCCGTGATGGATCTGGCACTGGGGGGAAGAGAGACCCGAGTCGATATGGGGCCGCCG